>OX940809.1:22709097-23011405 GCA_954870605.1 Acer campestre | reverse complement strand
AGGCTACTTCCTCGTCTTGAAATGGAGGAGTAAGTAATCAGGTACCCTGACGAGGTATCCCGATCCTTCTATAAATCTGTCCTGGTAGGCAACTTAGGCCACTTTAGCACCAGGCTTCTTGGAGGAAGGTATTCCCCGACCAAGGTAGCAGGAGCGCCATAAGGCTATTTCCTGGTCTTGAAATGGAAGAGTAAGGAATCAGGTACCCTGACGAGGTATCTCGATCCTTCTGTAAATCTGTCCTGGTAGGCAACTTAAGCCACTTTAGCACCAGGCTTCTTGGAAGAGGGTGTAGTTTTTCTCAGATTTAGTGAAAGGCCGGCTCACGTAATAAACTGGTCTTTACACCCCGTCATTTCACTCATTCACTAGGGCTCCACTGGTAGCAGCTTCTGAGACTGCTAAGTAGAGTAAAAGCTCTTCCCCCGGGGTAGGCTTCACCAATAGTGGTGGGCTTGACAAGTACTCCATTAACGCTTGGAAAGCCTGCTCGCTTTGCTCGTCCCACTTCATCTTCTTCCCCTGCTTGATGATCTTGAAAAAGGGGAGGCATTTATCAGTAGAGCGGGATATGAATCGGTTTAGCACTGCTATCCGGCCAGTTAATCCTTCTGCCTGTTTGAGAGTTACAGGGGATTTGAGATCTAGGATAGCTTTGATCTTCTCGGGATTAGCCTCGATCCCCCTTTCATGCTGATGACTCGCTTTTTGTGTCGTTACCAAATTGCGAATTACCAAAAGAATGTTTATAAAATGAATCTTTACACAATATATTTTAAGTTTTGCAAATGAGTATTGTGGTAAGCTTAGAATTTGTTCCACAGAGAATTAGAGAAATATGTTGATTTAATTAGCTAATCTAAAAAACAATAAAATAAATCATAAATGATGAATGAGTGTATGGTTTGTCAAACCATCAAACATACATACAAAATTAACCTAACTAAAAATATGGTGATATGAAAAATAGAAGACTCACAATCTTGATAAGAAAAATGGATGTAACAAATTAATGTTGATGCTAGGGAATTAATTGATTAGCAAGTAGGTATGGGTATTGCTTTTTAAGCCACATTAAGGACCAATCTCTACATGTTAACCAATTTAGGTTTAGATTAATGTGGTTGATATACCCTCCACTAATCTATCCTATTTATTGGGTTCTTAATCACTCAAGTGTGTCAACCCAAAAGTGATTATATAACATGTTATTCTAAACAAGATTGTAATTAACAAGTGGGTATTCAATAGAATCTAATGAATTAATAAATAGAACACATATAGAGATTCATTACAAAGCTTAAGCAAAAACCCAAAACCAAATGTTTATCAAATCAATCCCCTAGATTAGGGGTTTAATTACACATAATAGTAATCAAATAGAAACAAATAAATGGTAAGGAAATCACCCTTGGGCCACCTTCTTTAGTGCTTGATCCTTGTTCTCCTTTGATGCTCATAGATGCAAAGAATGGAAGAGGAGGATGTGTCTAGATAGGTGGATGGCTTATGTTGAGTGACAAAGGATTTGTGATGGAGAAAATGGTAGGGAAGGAATGGTCTAGGGAAGTAATCAAGATTTGGTGTGAGGTTTTGGATGGAAAAGATAAGTCCAAGTATAGAAATGGAGGAGTTTGGGAGATGATTAATTGAGGAAAGGGAGAGCAGGCAGCCCGCAATTGTTACGCGGTGTCCACCAATCCCACGGCGTTAACTAAACAATGTGCACAGGTAATCGGTGACCCAGGTCCAAGGGCGACGGAGCAGGATGATTATATCCTAGAAGAAGGAGAGGTGTCAGACATGGTCGTGGAGGAGCCAGAAGAAGAGGAGCGAGGTTGGACTAGCGGGCACCCTATGGAGCAGCTAGAAGAGATCCTTATCTGGAGCGAAGATCCAACAAAGACAGTAAAAGTGGGAGGAGGTTTGGACCCAGAGATTAAGAAGGATTTGACAGAGCTTCTCAGAGAGTACAACGACATCTTTGCTTGGAGCCATGAGGAGATGCCCGGCATTCCCCTTAACTTGGCAACCCATAGGTTGGCATTGGATGCAACCTTCAAACCAGTTAAGCAGAAAAAAAGACACTTCAATGCCGAGCGGAATGCCGCGGTCCAAGAAGAGGTTGACAAACTCTTGAAGGCTGGATTCATCAGGGAATCCCGGTACCCCGAGTGGATCGCCAATGTGGTTATGGTAACCAAGTCTAACGGGAAGTGGCGAATGTGCGTGGATTACACCGACCTCAACCAGGCTTGTCCCAAGGATAGTTTTCCTCTGCCTAAGATAGATCAGCTCATTGACTCCACTACAGGAAACAAGCTCCTAAACTTCATGGATGCTTTCTCAGGATACAATCAGATCATGATGCATCCTTCTAACCAGGACAAGACCAGCTTCATCACCGGACAAGGCCTCTACTGTTATAAGGTAATGCCATTCGGACTCAAAAATGCAGGTGCCACCTACCAGCGTATGGTGAACAAACTGTTCAATGAGCAGATAGGAAGATCCATGGAGGTTTACATAGATGACATGATCACGAAATCTCCAGAAGCTGGACAACATACAGGGGACTTGCACCAGACCTTCCAGATAATACGGCAGAACCAGATGAGGCTGAACCCAGCTAAGTGTGCATTCGGGGTAGCAGCAGGCAAATTCCTGGGATTTATGGTACATGAAAGGGGAATTGAGGCTAATCCTGAAAAGATCAAAGCCATTCTAGATCTCGAGTCCCCTACAACTCTCAAGCAGGCTCAAGGATTAACCGGACGAATAGCAGCCCTGAACCGGTTCATATCCCGCTCTACAGATAAATGTCTCCCCTTTTTTCAAAGTCATCAAGCAAGGGAAAAAGATGAAGTGGGATGAGCAGAGCGAGCAGGCTTTTCAAGCTCTAAAGAAGTACTTGTCAAGCCCGCCACTACTAGTCAAACCGACCCCGGGTGAAGAGCTCCTTCTCTACCTAGCAGTTTCTAATATTGCTACGAGTGGAGTTTTGGTAAAAGAATGTAGTGACGGGGTGCAGAGACCAATCTACTACTTGAGCCGGGCTTTTACTAAGTTTGAGAAAAACTACACTCTACTAGAGAAGCTCGCCTACGCCTTGGTGACCGCATCCAGAAAGCTCCGGCCTTATTTCCAAGCTCATGCCATCGCAGTTGTCACAGATCAACCATTGAGACCATTCCTCCAGAGGTCAGATGTGTCGGGCAGGTTGGTTCTATGGGCCCTCGAGCTCACCCAGTTCGACATCAAGTATAAAGCAAGGACAACGATCAAAGCCTAAGGCCCAGCTGACTTCATAGTAGAACTTAGCCCGACTCCAAACCTGGACAAGTCAGTAGACCCAGATCCGGATCGACCCGATCCGGGATGGCCTGAAGGCGGCAAGATTTGGATCCTTTACACGGATGGAGCTTCAAACCAAGCAGGATGCAGAGCCGGGATCGTCTTGATCGACCCCGCTGGAGCTGAGTGCAGCCATTGCTTCAGGTTTGAGTTCAGGGCTACTAACAACGAAGCAGAGTATGAAGCCCTTTTAGCAGGAATGAAAGTAGCAGACACCCTGGAAACTGAGTACCTTCTGATCAAGAGTGACTCCCAACTAGTGGTCAATCAGGTGACAGGTTTGTACCAAGCCAAAGGTGACAACATGGTGGCCTATCCAGCTAAAGTTCAGGAAGCTATGAAGAAGTTTAAGGGGTAAGGATAGAACAGGTACCCAGAGAGAAGAATCATCGCGCTGATGTCTTGGCTAAAATTGCTACAGGAGAAGGACATGCTTTACCAAAAGGAGTACCCCTCCAATTGATTCCTTTCTCCAGCATAGCTAAAAAGGCAGAGGTCCGTCCTCTGAACCGCCTCCCATGTTCGATGGATCCAATAGCAGACTATCTCCAAAATGACATTCTCCCTACAAATCCGGATCAATCCCGCTGGCTCAAGAGGATAGCTACCCGGTACTGCCTGGTAAAAGGACACATATACCGTAAGGGAAAGTCTCTCCCTCTACTTAGATGTCTACATCCCGATGATGCGAGATGGGCACTCAACGAGGTACACTCAAGGGATTGTGGTAATCATGTGTCAGGCGAAACTCTGGCTTACCAGGTAATCAGGATGGGCTACTATTGGCTGACTATACATCAGGATGCAAGGCAGTTCGCGCGATCCTGCGAGGCTTGTCAGAAAACAGCAAACCTCCATCATCTCCCACCAGAGAGGCTCTCCTCGATCAGTACTCCCTACCCCTTTGCCATCTGGGGACTAGATTTGATCGGGCCACTTCCCACTGCACCCGGCCAAGCCAAGCATGCAGTAGTGGCTATAGATTATTTTACTCGTTGGGTAGAAGCCAAGGCCCTCACCCGGATAACCAAAGAAAAAACCACCAACTTTGTCAAGGAAAACATTGTCTGCCGATTTGGCACCCCGATGGCTATCATAACTGATTTGGGAAAGCAATTTGACAATGCCAACTTCAGGGAATTCTGTAAAGATCGGAACATCAATCTTCGTTTTGCATCAATGGCTCATCCTCAAACCAATGATTTAGTCGAGGCTACCAATAAGACCATTAAGAAGCTCCTGAAGAGGAAGCTCCAACAGAAGAAAGGGCTATGGGTTGCAGAGTTACCCAATGTACTGTGGGCTTATAGAACAACCAGGCGGACTACAATAGGGGAGACTCCTACTCCCTAGAATTCGGAACAGAAGCGGTCTTGCCCATTGAACATAAACTCACATCTTTCCGGGTCCAAAATTATGAACAAGAAGACAATGAGGCTAAATTGAGAGCTAGTTTGGACTTACTGGAGGAAAGACAAAACAGGGTCGCTGAGAAGGTGGCTATATATCAGAGCAAGATAGCCCGATATTTCAACAAAAAGGTGAAGATCCGAAATTTCAAAGAAGGAGACTTGGTTCTCAGAAAAGTAACTCAGAACACACGAAGAAGGTCTGACGGGGTGTTAGCCACGAATTGGGAAGGTCCATACTTGATTAAGGCATTGCTTCGGGGTAGAGCTTACAAGCTAGAAGACATGGAGGGTTACCCCGTGGATCACACTTGGAACGCCGATCACCTTAGGAAATTCTACCCTTAGAAGTTCAGATCATTTCAGCGGGAATGCTCATCCCGGTTTCATATTATACTGATTAAAAAAATTCAATAAAAGCAGTTTCTTCTCATATATGTTTCTCCTGTGCTCAATGATCAAAGTCTCCTACTAGACTCTCTAGTATCTCCTACTTAATACTCGCACGTCACCGTTACTGACTCGCCATTTCAAGACCAGGAGACAGCCCCAGGGCGCTCCTGCTGCCTTGGTCGGGGAATACCCTCCTCCAAGAAGCCTGGTGCTAAAGTGGCCTTAGTTGCCTATCAGGACAGACTTACAGTAAGATCGGGTTGCCTCAGGGTACCTGGTTCCTTACTTCGCCATTTCAAGACCAGGAAATAGCCTCAGGGCGCTCCTACTGCCTTGGTCGGGGAATACCTTCCTCCGAGAAGCCTGGTGCTAAAGTGGCCCTAGTTGCCTACCAGGACAAACTTACAGTAAGATTAGGCTACCTCAGGGTACCTGGTTCCTTACTTCGCCATTTCAAGACCAGGAAATAGCCTCAAGGCTCTCCAGCTGCCTTGGTCGGGGAATACCCTCCTCCGAGAAGCCTGGTGCTAAAGTGGCCCTAGTTGCCTACCAGGACAGACCTACAGTAATGTCGGGATGCCTCATCAGGATGTTTCGTCCTTTGTTCTTCCACTTTCTACCCCGACAGAGGATAAACAGTCAGGGGGATTTAGAAGTTCATCAAGTCAAGTCAAATTGTTGCAAGTATCAGGTTCCCTAAATATAATGCTCTACACTTTATACTGTTACATGTTCATGAGAATCCGGTCAAAGGAGGGTATGACCAATGCCAGATCTCGTTGATTCCTACGGTTACAAGATACAAGCATCCTATGTTTTGTTTTGTCTTAGTACAAATTGCTTATTCGAGGTCTAGTCACTCACAAGTTCATATGCTTTGGGAAAGTTCTTGCAAGACACAGTATGAAGTGAATAAATAAAGTTGTTATATTAAATAAAGCGGGGCGCCCAGCTCCCATTTCGGGCTACAAAAAATAGAGGAAAAAGATATATGCAAAAAGCAAACAGGAAGACCCAGATCATCCCTCATTCTCCTCATCTGGCTGCTTCCCTTGGCTGTCTGTTTCCACCATTGTGCTAGCAGCTTCAGAGTCATCCTGGGTCCCTTCAACAGCTGGAGCTTGAGATCTAGCTGCATCCTCCTGCTCCTGGACAGTAGTGTCCTCCTCCATGGCAGCCGACTCAATCTGGGTCCCTCCTACGATAAGGACCCCGGATCCTTCTAGCTCCTCATCTTCCTCTACCAAGACCACTCCCAATGTAGTCACAGGGTCCACCCTTGATCTTCTTGGATACAAGGATCCTAGATTACTCCCTCAGCCCCCTGGTTGGTTTGATCTGCGTCTTGTACAGTAGCTTCCGCTTCTTGATCCCCACCTGCTAGCTGGGCAGCCTTAGCCATTATCTGGTCTTGGTCCCAGTTCAAGGCCGCTTGGAGGTCAAAATGAGGGGGTAAAGCAGTGGCCACCTCATAGCAGGCCGTGAAGTAGCCATTTTCAAACGTAGGGCCCTCTTGAGCTTCCAGTCCTGCTATAGTATCCCGTAGGAGTTGATTCTCGCTTTGCAGCAGTTTCTTCTCTCTCTTCAAGCACTCCCTTTCCTCCCATCGGCGCAGGGACCTAACAGTCTCGGTGTCCAAGCAGCGCTCAAGGCGCCTAATAGCCACCAAGGCCTCCTGCCTCCCCTCTTCAGATTCTTTGGCTTCCTGGATCAGAGGGGCCACATTCTGCTGAGTCTGGATCAGTTCTTGCTGAGTATCCTCAAGTTTTGCTTAGAAGCCGATATGCGCTTCTTTCAGGGTCAACAGCTGCTTTTCCATAGCCAAGGCAAACTTGAATCCCTGCAAAAAGATAAGAAAGACAGTACCTGCCAGAAAGAAGAAAAGGATAGTAGAGAAAAAAAAGAATGTTACCTCAGCCAAAACAGATGCTCCCTTAGCAACCAGGATATCAGTGGGAAGCTTGGCCATATTCGTCAAGTCTCCACCAGGGCAGGAGGCTGCGAATCTGGACACCACCTCGTCAAAGATAGCACCCCTTGACCCCGATCCAGAAGCTACATCAGCAGCCTGGGGAGGGATGGGGATAGCTGCCTCCTCTACCAAGATTCTTGCTGGATCTTTGGAAAAGTTTGTAGTAGGAAAAGGAGCAGGTGAAGTCTTTGTTGAAGGAGCAGCTTTCTTATGTGCTGACCTTCCAGAACCTCGGGCCTTAGCCGCCCTAGCTAGCATCGCTGAAATCCTCGAGCGCGATAGAGGAGTAGAAGAAAGACGAGCTAGAGTCCTGGCCTTAGACCCCGCTGAAGCAGGAGCAGTTGTTTTTGAGGGAACATGAGGAGGGATGGGGATGGTTCCCACACGGATGGACCCCGACACAGTCCTAGCAGCGGGAGTAGGAGAAGGGACAGGAGAAGAATGAGCTAGCAGAGTCATATCCCCCGCTCTAGAGGAGGATGGAGACCCCGCTGCCATCGAGGCCGCAGACACTGCAAGAAAGAAGGAAGCTAAATGAGAAAGGACAGGAGAAAAATGAACTTAAAAAGCATGAGAGTTAAGTGTAGTCAACTTACCAGGGAGAGCGACGGATATTCTCAGGTACAGCTCTAGTCGGCCTCCTTTAAAAGGATCCAATGTAGGATATTGCATGTTGGTATATCCCCTATTCAGGATCCTTGTAAGGATATCCCGGGATTCAGGAGCAAGCACTCTCTTTGCCCACTTGTCCCTCACGGTAAACTGAGTAGGGACGGGGTATTCATGTCCACCAATGAAAGTAGTGCGCCCCCATTCTCCCTCCACCACAAGCCATTCTTCCTTCTAAGGCGCTGAGCACTTCACATTCGTCACTAGAACAGTGAACCTCAAGTCATTTGATGCCCTCAGGTAAAACTGACCCTGGGGCACCATACTAGTGATGTTGAAGAGGTAACGGAGTTCATCCAATCCCGGCTCCCTCTCGATATGATCCCTCTCACATTGCTCCTTCCAGAGCACCAGGAATCTCGTCAAGTGCTTCCAGAACCCCGGTGAGATCTGGAGAGGGGCTAATTCAAGCGCCACGAGAGCCCGGCGGAGAGAAGGGTGCAGCGGTAGCCGAACTCCACACTCAAACGCAGCCTTATGGATCAGTAGACGATCTCGCAGCGGGGTGTATACATCGTAACCCCGATGAGGAAGTGAGAGTGTGATGTCGTCTGGGATTTTGTATTCCTCCCTCAAACTAGCTAGGGTATCCAAGGTGCATACCGAGTCGGGAACTATCCTCCCGTCATGAAAAAGGCCAAAAGAGCCGGACTGGACCCCGACTAAAGTGACGCCCTCATCGCTGCCTCCTTCGTTGATGCCCGCCTGGGCATCATCCCCTTCCTCATTTATTAAAATAGGGTCTTCTGACTGGTTATGGAAACCCGCCCCGATTCGGGGATTACGCGTAGAACGACGGCGTTGAGCCCACGGGGTGCCGTCAGTCGCCTCGTTTACATCTAGATCTTGTTTCCTCCCTATTGACGTCAGGGAATCTTCCACCGAGTCGGCCTTCTCCGTGTTGAAAAGGGCGTCGATGCTGTCTGAGAGAGGCGGAGACGCGGGGTCAGGATGGGTGGAAGTTACCACATGAGGGTTTGGTTCGTTAGTAATTTCTTGAGAAGCAGGGTTTTGTGAAGGAGAAGCCATTGAGGAGAAGGAAGGAGAAAAAAGATTTCTTGAGGATTACAAAGAGAAAGAGGAAGTAAGTCAGAAAGGGTTTGTTATCGGTTACAATTTTGAAAGTTTGAAAGCAAGAAAGAAAGCACCAATGGAGTCGGTCTATTTATAAAGGAGGGATGACGGTTACACACCCGAAAATTGGAATCGGTGACCGGAAGAATGGGTAGAGGCTTTTTCCGCATTAATCGCGCCAAAACGACTCTTTTTGAAAACGAGGAACCCAATCAGTGATCGACACGCAACCAATTATAATGTACAAAATAAAGATTTCCTCCTCCTAAGTGGAAACCTAGTCAGACAAGGAAGTAAGCAGATAAGGCAGAAAATCCTTCAAGTAACGACAAGATCCTGACTCCGACCCCGATAAGGTATCAGTGTCCAAGTCAGGGGGGACTTCTGTTAACTGCCAAAATTGGCGAAGGACCAAAGAAGAATTTTCCACCTCAACACAAGAAAGGCATAGGAGTGCGAACACCATTTGGCTACCCCGACAAAGTGGACCCCGACTTATCGACCTCGACTGATCCGAGTGCACATCCCCTCCAACGGGGTCCAACCCAGCTTTCCTCCAGTTTTTTAGGACCTCACCAGCATCTTAACTCAGAAATATGGCCCAAGCCGGACTACTCACTAGAACTCACAGCGGGATCCAACCCCGCAGCACCCCGATACGGAGTCCTCCTGAGCATCCCGCTACCATATGAACCCCGCAGCACCCCGACACGGAGTCCTACTGAGCATCCCACTAAAATACCAGTCAGACTTCTCCTTACTTTATCAACAGATATTTACTAGCTTGCACTTCCAGATATAGCCAATCCGCCAAGCGAGAGAATACTAGGCAGCCAGGTTCTCGTACTAGAAACTAAAGCTCCATAAAAGATCCAATAAAACGCTGCCGTACAGATGAGATATACTCCTTCCCGCCAGAGAATCCTATTTTGAGCAGGTCAACACAGTAAGAATACTACTAGGAAGGCAAAAATTTGATCATGAGATTGACTCCTCCTAGGAAGGAAAGACTGGATTCTACACGTAAAGCTCCGAGATTATCTCCTAAAAATAAGAGGATCCTGCACTGGCCAAACCCTAGACCGAGATTATAGGAGTGCATGGCAAGCAACAGGACCTATATATACAACTACTTATTTATCGAAAAAGGGGGTCGGCTTGGAGAGAGAATCTTGACCAAAAAACCCTACAATCAAATTCTACTTATCGACAGGCACAGATTTTCCACCACCACCATCTCCATTACTTACCAAGTGACCATACATTGCTGTAACCCCTAAATACACAGTCGTATATCTGTAATGCAAAGGGACGATGAATAAAAACTTGTTTTTTTTGTTTGATTTTGTTAACCGAAAATTCACTCTGGATGAGGAATTCCAATTAACACCCTCGGACTGCTACCCGGTAGGCTGCAGCGGGGTAGGTACCTCTAGGTACCATGGTTTGTACGAGTAAAAGATTCTGGAGTGAGGTGCAGTAGGTAGGAGAAAATATCATCCCGACTGTCGGGGCTTCAAGCACATGGAGAAGATGGCGCTTGGGGGGTTCCCTTGTCGGAGTAAGGGTTGTGATCCCTCTCTATGGACCCCGATACCCCGCGTTCGGTACTCGGCACCCCGTATCCCGTCCCTCATACCCCATATCCCAAATCCCATATCCCGTACTCTTTTCTGGATCTCAATTGCGATTCCCTGACCCGGATAGAAAGCAAGTGAGTAGGATATGGGGCAGGACCTCTTCAATGATAAACTTACATACATGTGTAATAAAATAGATACGAGGGAGAGAATGACAAGTCTTTTTGATAAAGGTGGACTGGCCTAGGGGGAAAAAGCATCACGCATGATCATATGCTGAAAAACCCCTAGGTAGTATCCGGCGGAAAGTGATCATTTATATATTTATCAATAAGGCGTGCTCCGGGGAGCTTACACAAGTAGGAGAATAATACAACATAAGTGCTCCAGAGAGCTTACAATCATAGGTGGGCATATGCCCTTTTCTCTAATCAATAGAAAATAAGAGGAGAAGGAAAGAAGCTAGCCCCCAGCCGAAAAGTCATCTCCCTCCTTCACCGCTCAAAATCTTGTCATATATATAGGTCTTATTTCTTGTTGTTCACTCCCATAAATTCAATCTGAAACAAATTATGGTGTGTTCAATATTAATCTAGAGGGGGGGGTGAATAGATTTTATCCAATTTTACCAAATTTTCGTTAATGGTCAAGATTACGAAAATACCCTCTACTAGTCAATATACAATAGCAAGTGTAATATGGTGCGGAAATTAAAAGACACTTGATATTTACGTGGAAACCCTCACGGGAAAAACCACGGGCTATGTAAGTGAGCCACACTTGAACCTCGAATCCACTAAATGTGTAAAACGATTACAACCTAATCCCGGAAGTAATCACACACCTACCTACTCCCGGTATAAGTGAACCTAGTCCCAATGCTTGTGATTTATGCAACCTAATCCCGGAAGCAACACAAGACTTAGTTCTCAATGAAGAGAAAACAACCTAAGTGAATATATGAAATACTCAAAATGCAACAAGAGCAAGGCAACTCTATATGCTTACCTAGAATGATGATATATCAATGAAATCAATCCTAGATATCAAAAGCTAAATGAAAATCACAAAGACTTAGCTAGATGTTATCAATCACAAAACAATCCTAGCTATCAAACAATGTCAACATGTCCAAACATGTGAACTCAATTAGTTGTAGAGAATTTCTAACAACATAATTGTCAATTAAATCCACAAGAACATTCAATTAAGCTTGACTAGATAAATAAACATTAATCTATCAACCTAATCATCAACCAATTGTACAAGAATGTTCTAGGGTTAGCTATTTAGGGAAAATCATCCTAATCATGTAAGCTACCACAAACAAAACCCAATCATGTCATAACTTCACTAAATATGCAATAAGAGTGAAGATTTGCTAAACTAAGCAATAAAAGACATGTCTTGACTAAGATAGAACAATAAATGAAGATGTTGTGTTTGTTCTACTTACCAAGTCATAAATGAAGAAGACCCATAGAAGATTGATGCATGAAACATGTTAGATGCACATGGGTTTTGGGTTTGGAGAGTTAAAGAAGCAAGCTTGAAGCTTTCTCTCTCTAGGGTTTGAGTTTCTCACTCTAAGTTCTGATTTTGAGCTCTCTCAAACGAGCTAGGAAGAAGATGATACTTATATAGGACCCCTAGAAGAAATGACGTCGTTTTGAAAAATTTGCAAAAGACTGCCGATTCCGCGCCCTGTTCTGCGGCCTTGACCGCAGAACACAAGGGCGCAGAAATGCACCTGACAGATTTTGCGACCCCTAAACGCAAAAACCAAGGGCGCAGAAAAGAGGACAGAGAGTATGAATTCTGATCCTTATTCTGCGGCCTTATTTCTGCGGCCTTGGCCGCAGAACAGGGCGCAAAATGCACCTGATGGAGCATCCTAAAATCTAACCATGCTATGCAATACTAAGCAAGATGCAACCAAATAAACATGCATGAAGAGAGATGAAATAGGCAATAATGCATACACAAAATAAATATACAACACATTCAAGAATGAGAATTATGCAAGTGTTGTGTGTGTGTGCATCTATTTCTCTTCATAGTAAGAAACACTAAGTATTATACCTTTGGAGTGCTTCTTCCCTTGAGGTCTTGAAAAGGGCCTTTGAGCAAGATCTTCAATCACCTAACTACCCTTACAATTCAAACCCCCAATATGTGGTTTGTCTACGAAATAAGCCAATCAACAATGGGAATCCTTACAATCTCCCCCTTTGGCTATTTCGTGACAAAACCACCACTCACATTGATCCTCACAAGATAAATGAAACTACGGGAAATTCTACATTACAAAGTACAAAGAGATAAGAAAATAAAACTTCAAGTCTTCAATCTCTTGTAGAATAACCAAACCTTCAAAATAATTAGATTACACTTCCAAAGCAAGTGTATGTGAGATGATCAAGTGAAAGAAAAACAAGCATTTGCATATGAATTTTTTTAACCACAATATCATGCAATGAATATCATGCAATGTATGAGTATGCAATGCTCCCCCTCAAAGGGTTACTCCCCCTCAAACCATCAAACCATAAACTCCCCATATGCACAATTGCTACAACAATTAGCAACTCCCCTTACCACATCCTACTCCCCCTTTTTGTCATGATATAGGCAAAGGAGTAGTCCCCAACCGGGTCACTCATAGCAAAGAGAGAAAGAAGCATACAAGATAATGCATAGTTAAATAAGCCACTTTATGCACTCAATTAATTGGAGAGAATCAAGGAGATTTATTTTATTGAAAATGTGTGAATTAGAAATGCTTTGCAAACAAGACATGTTGCATTCAAGTCCAAAATACAATGGTATTTGGCAAAGCAAATGACAAAGGTTTCCAATTAGAATTCAAACCAATTTTACCATTTGTCATGAGAGAAGCAAGGATATAGAGATTTCATTGATTTCAATTTTTAACAACAACTATATCCAACTTTATAAGCGAAACATGGCATGAGCGACTTTGCACCCTATTTGATTTTTCCAGGTATGAAACCCGTATGATAGTAACCATGTTCAACAAATAAAGAAAGAGAGACTTTGAATGGATACATGATCCTTTATCAATTTTAGTCTCACTAGCTTTTTCACACATTGTTTTGCATTTAAGAATATGCAATCATCAATTCATGCTTTTCCAATTTAGCAAGGCATTTGAATTTCATGCTTTTCAAGTTCATTAGCATGTCAATTAAGAATCATCATGTCATGGAAATAACTATAGGTCATTCAAATCATACTTCCTATGAAAATTTCCTAGTCCAAAAATGCATGTTTGAACATAAATATGACATGGATTGAAAACAAAGCAAGGTTCACACTTATTGAGATAAAAGCATATATACATATGTCCAACCAAGCTTACTTCAAGCAATTAAAAGAGAAGCACAAGATCTTTCAAATAATTTGCATGCATCAAGTATACAAAAAGCTCTCTTTGCTTGAGTTCCCCTTATGGGGTCAATAACTAGAACTCATCACTCCACAAGACATATTCCAATAGATCTACTAAGAGTTTTAAATCGAGTAGCATCTAGAGGTTTTGTAAACAAGTCGGCTAGTTGATCATTTGTACCTACATGCTCAAGTACAATGCATTTATTTTCAACTAGTTCTCTAATGAAATGATGACGGATGTCAATATGCTTAGTTCTAGAATGTTGAACCGGATTCTTGGAAATATTAATAGCACTCATGTTATCACAAAAGAGAGTGAGTGTACCTTGGTTGAATCCGTAGTCTACTAGCATTTGCTTCATCCATAGGAGTTGTGTGCATCCACTCCCCGCGGCTATGTACTCGGCCTCCGCCGTGGACAAGGAAATTGAGTTTTGCTTCTTGCAAAACCAAGAAACAAGATTGTTTCCAAGGAAAAAGCAACCGCCCGATGTGCTTTTCCTATCATCACAATTTCCGGCCCAATCCGCGTCACTAAAGCCTACAAGACTAGCATTAGTGTCAAATGAGTACCAAATCCCATAGTTAGAAGTCCCATTCACAAATCGAATGATTCTCTTGACGCAAGAGAGATGGGACTCCTTGGGATCGGATTGGTACCTTGCACACACACCCACACTAAAGGATATGTCGGGCCTACTTGCGGTCAAATAAAGCAAGCTTCCTATCATACCCCTATAAAGTGTTTGTTCTACACTTTTACCACTAGCATCTTTGCTTAGTTTCAAAGTGGTGCTCATAGGTGTGTTACAATGTTTGGCTTTCTCAAGACCAAACTTCTTCACTAGGTTTTTGGCATATTTGGCTTGGGATATGAAGATCCCATCACTTAATTGCCTAATTTGCAAACCTAGGAAGTAACTAAGCTCACCAACAAGGCTCATCTCAAATTCATGAGACATAACATCAACAAATTGTTGGACTTTGGTGTTGTTGGTGGATCCAAACACTATATCATCAACATATATTTGAGCTATAAAAAGCTCATCATTGTCTTTCTTGATGAATAGTGTCTTGTCAACACTACCTCTTGTGTAGTCATTGTTGACAAGAAATTGAGTGAGGCGCTCATACCACGCCCTCGGTGCTTGTTTCAACCCATAAAGAGCCTTCTTGAGGCGATAGACATGGTTGGGGTAGTGTACATCCACAAACCCCTTGGGTTGCTCAACAAACACTTCCTCTTGCAAGAAGCCATTGAGGAAGGCACTCTTAACATCCATTTGGTGCAATTTGAACTTGTGCACACAAGAGATGGACAAGAGAAGCCTAATGGACTCTAGGCGGGCAACGGGAGCAAAAGTCTCCTCAAAGTCGATACCCTCAATTTGAGAGTACCCTTGTGCAACAAGTCTTGCCTTGTTACGCACTACGTTGCCATCCTCATCGGATTTGTTCCTATATATCCATTTTGTGCCTATGACATTAGTGGTCTTAGGCCTAGGAACTAGAGTCCAAACCTCATTCCTTTCGAATTGGTTTAGCTCTTCTTGCATGGCAAGAACCCAAAACTCATCATTTAGAGCTTCATCAATCTTTTTGGGTTCTATTTGAGAGGTGTAGCATGTGAAGCTAATAAGATTAGCTATTTGCCTTCTAGTCCTAACACCCTCATTCACATCTCCAATAACATCCTCTTTGTTATGGAGTCTTCTAACCCATGGAGCGGGTTCATTAGAGTCCAAGTTAGGAACTCTATCAATAGGTTGTGTGTCATTTTCAACAACATTGGATGTCCCCACATTAGGAGTCACAACAACCTTCTCCAAAGGAGAATCATCACTAAGAATAACCTCCTCCTCATGATTACTACACTTGAGCCTTTCATCATCAAATACAACATTAGATGATTCCATGACACTTAGAGTTTTCTTATTGAAAACTCTATAGGCTCTACTATTTAAGGCATAGCCAATAAATATACCCTCATCACTCTTGGCATCAAATTTGCCAAGTTGATCTCGGTCATTTAAAATGAAGCATTTGCTTCCAAATGTGTGGAAGTAGCTAACATTTGGCCTCTTGCCTTTCCATAACTCATAGGAGGTATTCCTAGTAC
Organism: Acer campestre; assembly: GCA_954870605.1. Classification (NCBI taxonomy): domain Eukaryota; kingdom Viridiplantae; phylum Streptophyta; class Magnoliopsida; order Sapindales; family Sapindaceae; genus Acer; species Acer campestre. Next base: position 22,995,421 of record OX940809.1, on the reverse strand, counting down.
CGGGCCTTAGAAAAACTCTATTTCCTATATAACAAGCCGTGTTGATGGCTTCGGCCCATAGATTCCTAGGCACATTGTTGCTAAGCAACATCACACGGGCCATCTCTTGAAGGACCCTATTTTTCCTCTCAACAACTCCATTTTGTTGAGGTGTCCTAGGAGCCGAAAACTCATGGGAGATACCTATACTATCACAATAGGTTTCAAAAGAAGCATTCTCAAATTCCCTCCCATGGTCACTTCTAATCCGTTTTATGCTTTTAATGTTAGAATTCATTTCATTTTGAAGTTTAGTACAAAGCATTTTAAACTTATCAAAAGTTTCGGATTTTTCTCTAAGAAAATATGTCCATGTGAACTTAGAGAAATCATCTACACAAACAAAAATGTATCTCTTTCCACCCAAGCTCTCGGTTTGCATAGGACCCATAAGATCCATATGGAGAAGCTCTAGAGGCTCCTTGGTGGAGAGATACTTGCCCTTTTTATGCATGCTTTTAGTTTGTTTTCCTTGTTGACAAGGTCCACAAATACCATTGGCTTTCTTCCCAAGCTTAGGGAGGCCACGCACACATTCAAACTTTCCAAGGGTCCGTAGATCCCGAAAGTTCATGTGGCCAAGTCTTTCATGCCACAACTCAATTTGCTCATCCTTGGACACATTGTTTGAGACTATTCTAGCTTCAAGACAATAGCAATTGTCGCTAGATCTCATACCTTTCAATAAGGTTTGTCCATTGGGCTTTAGGATAGAGCAATTCTCTTTGTTAAACAAGACGGAATATCCTTCATCACTAAGATGAGAAATGCTAATCAAATTGGCTTTCAAGCCATCAACAAGTAAAGCATTGGATAAGGAGGGCAATCCGGGAACGGAGATGGTTCCTTTCCCTATGACATTCTTTTTGGATCCATCACCAAAGGTGACATTTCCTCCTTCCTCCATAACAAGAGTCTCGAAGAAACTCTTGTTTCCCGTCATGTGCCTAGAGCACCCACTATCAAGATACCAAAGATTAGAAGAATTTGCCTTCAAGGCAATTTGTGCAACATGGCAAACATTTTCATTCTTTCTAATCCATTTAAGAACAACATTTTCTTTCTTAAAGGTCTTTGGTACATGGGCTCTAGTAATCCTAGGATCATGCAAATTAGTCTTATTATTCCTAGGAACATGCATCTTGGCTCTATTCTTTCTCTTTTCAATCATGCTTCGAGTTCTACACATTTTTATATAACGAAAGCAATTTGGTCGAATGTGACCATTAAAACCACAAAAGTGACAAATGGGAATGAATTGAGGAATCATACCTTGTCTTTGAGCTTGCATAGGAGTCCTCCCATTTCTTTGTGGTTGAGTGGGTTCAATCCATCTTCTTTGTTGAACCGGTCTATCTTGCTTCCAATGTTGGACTTGCATGATTGGATTTTTCCCTTTTTGAGCCAATAGATGAGGAATGTTGGCTTGAGGTTGTCTCCTTGGTGCCACCTTCACTTGTGCATTTTTTGAGCTTTGTCCTAGATCTATTTTCTTCCTAGGAGTGTGCACCGGAGAAGCTTCTATGTTGCCCAAGCTCTTAACAAACACGGTCTTCTTAGAAGAGGTGGTCTCTTGACAATCTTCAAACCCAAGACCTCTCTTGTCACATGGACTCTTTCCAACACCAAGCATGTGATCTAATTTTTTGGTGCTAGAGTCCATCCTAGTAAGTGACTTCTTAGCTTCAACAAGCTCCCTCTTCAAACCTTCTTCATTCCTCCTAGATAAAGCTAACTCCTCTTTTAGCTTATCTTCTCTCTTCTTAAGTCTTTCCACTTCTTCACTTAAGAGATCATTGTGAGATGAGAGCTCAACATTTTCTTCTCTCAACATCTTGATCTTCTTAGTTGTTTTCATCTCTAAGCTCCTAAACTCCTTAAGATATTCAACTAACACTTCTTTCTCCACATATCCATTAGTGGAGTTAGCATCGGAGTCATCTTCACTAGAGTCACTTTCCCTTTGACTCTCTTCCTCTTTTTCACTACCACTTTTGCTCTTGTGAGAAGAGGCAAAAGCTAGGAAGTTAGCCATGATGTCTTCATCATCCGAAGAATCATCTTCTTCATTGGAGTCATCACTACTTCCACTCCAAGTGGCGGCCATCACTTTTCCCTTCTTCTTTTCCTTGTGATTAGCACATTCGGGAGCAAAGTGACCAATCCCGCCACACTCAAAGCAACGGACCCCTTTCCTTTCGGTCCTCTCTTGCCTTGGTTCAAACTTCTTGAAGGGAACCTTTTTCTTGTCTTGGCCTCTAAAATCAAATCCCTTCTTTCCAAATTTCATAACCTTGTTGAATCTTTTCACAAACAAGGCCATGTCTTCATCCGAGTCATTCTTCACCTCCTTTTCATCCTTAGATGCTTTCAAAGCAATTCCCTTTTGCTTTTTAGGAGGAGTGGAGCTAGGAACCTTCCTAGGCTCGTAGGCGAGAAGTCTTCCAATGACCTCGCTCGGCTTCATATCCTTATATCCACTATTTTCTTCTAAAGCCGTCACCTTTGACTCAAACCTATCCGGTAGGGATCTCATTATCTTTTGCTTGATCCTCCTATCCGAATAGGGATCACCAAGTTGATGACTTTGGTTGACTATGTCCATCAACTTGATCTCAAAGTCGTTGAAGCACTCATTCTCCTCCATCTTGAGCATCTCAAATTGGGTTTAGAGAACTTGGAGCTTGGAGTCCTTCACAACTTCGGTTCCCTCATGAGCAACTTCTAGGATTGTCCATGCCTCCTTAGCAATCCTAGTATTTTGAATCAACTTGTATTGATTCTCATCCATGGCACATAGGATGGCATGCATTGCCTTCCTATTCCATTTTGACGCCTCAAATTCTTGTGCACTCCATTGTGCCTTGGGCTTCAAAACTTCTTCTCCTCCACCCGTAGGAGTTATCATGGGAAGATCGTATCCATCTTCAACCGACATCCATGCTCGGTCATGAAGTTGGCATATGTAGGATTCCATCTTCCCTTTCCATGAGGAGTAATTTAATCCGGTGAGAAGGGGAGGACGTGTGCTAGAAGCCCCCTCGTTGTTGCCACCGTTTCCACTCATTTTGTATATGAATGAAATGAAATGAATGCAAAATGTATGAAAGAACAAAAAACACACAAATGCAAAACACACCAAAATGAGCAAGGATCACATATGTATATCTAGGAACCCGCTCTGATACCAATTGAAACAAATTATGGTGTGTTCAATATTAATCTAGAGGGGGGGTGAATAGATTTTATCCAATTTTACCAAATTTTCGTTAATGGTCAAAATTACGAAAATACCCTCTACTAGTCAATATACAATAGCAAGTGTAATATGGTGCGGAAATTAAAAGACACTTGATATTTACGTGGAAACCCTCACGGGAAAAACCACGGGCTATGTAAGTGAGCCACACTTGAACCTCGAATCCACTAAATGTGTAAAACGATTACAACCTAATCCCGGAAGTAATCACACACCTACCTACTCCCGGTATAAGTGAACCTAGTCCCAATGCTTGTGATTTATGCAACCTAATCCCGGAAGCAACACAAGACTTAGTTCTCAATGAAGAGAAAACAACCTAAGTGAATATATGAAATACTCAAAATGCAACAAGAGCAAGGCAACTCTATATGCTTACCTAGAATGATGATATATCAATGAAATCAATCCTAGATATCAAAAGCTAAATGAAAATCACAAAGACTTAGCTAGATGTTATCAATCACAAAACAATCCTAGCTATCAAACAATGTCAACATGTCCAAACATGTGAACTCAATTAGTTGTAGAGAATTTCTAACAACATAATTGTCAATTAAATCCACAAGAACATTCAATTAAGCTTGACTAGATAAATAAACATTAATCTATCAACCTAATCATCAACCAATTGTACAAGAATGTTCTAGGGTTAGCTATTTAGGGAAAATCATCCTAATCATGTAAGCTACCACAAACAAAACCCAATCATGTCATAACTTCACTAAATATGCAATAAGAGTGAAGATTTGCTAAACTAAGCAATAAAAGACATGTCTTGACTAAGATAGAACAATAAATGAAGATGTTGTGTTTGTTCTACTTACCAAGTCATAAATGAAGAAGACCCATGGAAGATTGATGCATGAAACATGTTAGATGCACATGGGTTTTGGGTTTGGAGAGTTAAAGAAGCAAGCTTGAAGCTTTCTCTCTCTAGGGTTTGAGTTTCTCACTCTAAGTTCTGATTTTGAGCTCTCTCAAACGAGCTAGGAAGAAGATGATACTTATATAGGACCCCTAGAAGAAATGACGTCGTTTTGAAAAATTTGCAAAAGACTGCCGATTCTGCGCCCTGTTCTGCGGCCTTGACCGCAGAACACAAGGGCGCAGAAATGCACCTGACAGATTTTGCGACCCCTAAACGCAAAAACCAAGGGCGCAGAAAAGAGGACAGAGAGTATGAATTCTGATCCTTATTCTGCGGCCTTATTTCTGCGGCCTTGGCCGTAGAACAGGGCGCAAAATGCACCTGATGGAGCATCCTAAAATCTAACCATGCTATGCAATACTAAGCAAGATGCAACCAAATAAACATGCATGAAGAGAGATGAAATAGGCAATAATGCATACACAAAATAAATATACAACACATTCAAGAATGAGAATTATGTAAGTGTTGTGTGTGTGTGCATCTATTTCTCTTCATAGTAAGAAACACTAAGTATTATACCTTTGGAGTGCTTCTTCCCTTGAGGTCTTGAAAAGGGCCTTTGAGCAAGATCTTCAATCACCTAACTACCCTTACAATTCAAACCCCCAATATTTGGTTTGTCTACGAAATAAGCCAATCAACAATGGGAATCCTTACACAATCCAATGACCTAGCAATTTACGGGGCGTTTCCATGTTGATAGGCGAGAAGATCGTGGGATTGATTCCCCAAAATCAAGTGATTCCTTTTAGAACTGAAAGAGTTGACTCCTCTTTAATATTGGACTCTTGAATGGCGAGTAAACAAGGCAATTTCCTTGTTTACTTAAACTCTTGGCGTGGTCAATATTGGACTCTTGAATGGCGAGAAACAAGGCAATTTCCTTGTTTACTTAAACTCTTGGTGTGGTATAGCTCTTCCTTGGTATTTACGACCTCCTCTATTGATGTCTTGTATGCTAGGTGGTCGGGAGGAGTTTGGAGGACTAGTCACAGGGTACGGGGTACTGCGGGATCTGCGGGGTCCAGCGGGGTCCTGCGGGATCCGCGGGGTACTACGGGATCTACGGGGTCCAGCGGGGTCCTGCGGGGTCCAGCGGGGTCCCGCGTGGTCCTGCGGGTGCGGCATCCTTCTACTAGGCTATCTAGACCACGATAAATAGATAGGTGTGTTGATCTTGGTTCCTTTCAGAGGTAGCTAGATGCTTCTCGCGGCATCCCTCTATTTGGCAAGGATGGAAAATTCTTCCTTGGACCCCTGCCAAAAAAGGCGGTTAACAGAAGTCCCCCCTGACTTGAACACCGGTACGCAGTTGGGGTTGGAGTCAGGATATGTAACACTTGAAGAATTTTACTCATCCTTCTTTGTTGGTAGCCATTACTTTACTCATCCCGATCCTACTGTAAGTCTGTCCTGGTAGGCAACTAAGGCCACTTTAACACCAGGCTTCTTGGAGGAGGGTATTTCCCGACCAAGGCAGCAGGAGCTCCATAAGGCTATTTCCTGGTCTCGGGGCGATGTAAGGAACCAGGTACCCGGAGGCAGCCCGATTCTTAATGTAATATGTCCTGGTAGGCAACTAAGGCCACTTTAGCACCAGGCTTCTCAGAGAAGGGTATTCCCCGACCGAGGCAGCAGGAGCGCCCTTAGGCTATTTCCTGGTCTTGAGGCGCTTTAACAATGGAGATCCTCTTGGCGGGGTTGGCCCCGTCCAAGGCATCAGGGGTGCTATGTAGCTTTTCCCTGGTCTCGAGGCGAAGTAAGGAACCAGGTACCCGGAGGCAGCCCGATTCTTAATGTAATATGTCCTGGTAGGCAACTAAGGCCACTTTAGCACCAGGCTTCTCAGAGGAGGGTATTCCCCGACCGAGGCAGCAGGAGCGCCCTTAGGCTATTTCCTGGTCTTGAGGTGCTTTAACAATGGAGATCCTCTTGGCGGGGTTGGCCCCGTCCAAGGCATCAGGGGTGCTATGTAGCTTTTCCCTGGTCTCGAGGCGAAGTAAGGAACCAAGTACCCGGAGGCAGCCCGATTCTTACTGTAATCTGTCCTGGTAGGCAACTAAGGCCACTTTAGCACCAGGCTTCTCGGAGGAGGGTATTCCCCGACCAAGGCTGTCCTGGTAGGCAACTAAGGCCACTTTAGCACCAGGCTTCTCAGAGGAGGGTATTCCCCGACCGAGGCAGCAGGAGCGCCCTTAGGCTATTTCCTAGTCTTGAGGCGCTCTAACAATGGAGATCCTCTTGGCGGGGTTGGCCCCGTCCAAGGCATCAGGAATGCTATGTGGCTCTCCTGGTCTTGGCTCAGTAATGGAGATCCTCCTAGATGGTTTAACCTGGTCTAGGGCATCAGGAGTACTATGTAGCTTTCCTGGTCTTGAGGCGCTTTAATCATAGATTGGTGACCCGATCAGATTTATGAATATAGGGGTCATCGTAACCCCCTTGGGCTCGTGAGAGAGAATAGTGAGCTTTCAGTCCCCAAGTACCACGGCCAGTTTAGAGGGGGCCTGCTCGAGGTAGGTAAGAGTTTCCAACAATCATAATGGGGCTAGAGAATCCCTTGGAACGAACCGGAACTTAGGAGGCTCACTTGGGCGTTGAAGGGCCTGGTACAAAAGTGAGGAGCCTCCTACATGATGCTGGTCCAGAAGCTTGCTAGGGCATCAAGAAGTACCTAGCTGTTAAAATGAGGCTCTGGACTCCACTTGAACGAACTGGAACCTAGGAGGCTCACTTGGGCGTTGAAGGGCCCGATACTAAAGTGAGGAGCCTCCTACATGATGCTGGTCCAGAAGCTTGCTAGGGCATCAAGAAGTACCTAGCGGCTGAAATGAGGCTTTGGACTCCACTCGAACGAACCGGAACCTAGGAGGCTCACTTGGGCGTTGAAGGGCCCGATACTAAAGTGAGGAGCCTCCTACATGATGCTGGTCCAGAAGCTTGCTAGGGCATCAAGAAGTACCCGGCGGCTGAAATGAGGCTCTGGACTCCACTCGAACAAACTGGAACCTAGGAGGCTCATTTGGCCGTTGAAGGGCCCGATACTAAAGTGAGGAGCCTCCTACATGATGCTAGTCCAGAGGCTTGCTAGGGCATCAAGAAGTACCCAGCGGCTGAAATGAGGCTCTGGACTCCACTCGGACGAATCGGAACCTAGGAGGCTCACTTGGGCGTTGAAGGGCCCGGTACAAAAGTGAGGAGCCTCCTGCATGATGCTAGTCCAGAGGCTTGCTAGGGCATCAAGAAGTACCCAGTGGCTGAAATGAGGCTCTGGACTCCACTCGGACGAATCGGAACCTAGGAGGCTCACTTGGGCGTTGAAGAGCCCGGTACAAAAGTGAGGAGCCTCCTACATGATGCTAGTCCAGAGGCTTGCTAGGGCATCAAGAAGTACCCAGCGGCTGAAATGAGGCTCTGGACTCCACTCGGACGAACTGGAACCTAGGAGGCTCACTTGGGCGTTGAAGGGCCCAATGCAAAAGTGAGGAGCCTCCTGCATGATGCTAGTCCAGAGGCTTGCTAGGGCATCAAGAAGTACCCAGCGGCTGAAATGAGGCTCTGGACTCCACTCGGACGAATCGGAACCTAGGAGGCTCACTTGGGCGTTGAAGGGCCCGGTACAAAAGTGAGGAGCCTCCTACATGATGCTAGTCCAGAGGCTTGCTAGGGCATCAAGAAGTACCCAGCGGCTGAAGTGAGGCTCTGGACTCCACTCGGACGAACTGGAACCTAGGAGGCTCACTTGGGCGTTGAAGGGCCCAATGCAAAAGTGAGGAGCCTCCTACATGATGTTGGTCTTCTACCGGTCGTGCTGCTCCTTCATTCCCAAATAGGTAGCCTGAAATGCTTTGTTTCCCAAATACCGCGTAGAAATTCTGGGCTGACCTTTGGGCAATAAAATAGTCATAACTCCTTCAAGAAAACTCGAAATCGCTGACCTTTGGGCAATAAAATAGTCATAACTCCTTCAAGAAAACTCGAAATCACAAACCGTAAAATTCTGTGGAAAGATAACTTCCGTATCTTTCCAACCATATAAGGCTCAAAATCCAGTTCCTTTGGAGATGATACAGTTTAATTTTTGAAGTTGACCTATCAGCAGATGCTGTTTTCTCAGGCTTGATCGAAAATCTTCCAAATTGCTTCCTTTTCTTCTAGGACTTGAATAGCTGAGAACTAGGAGCTTTGGAAGAGTGAATCCGGTGTCATGAGGGGATCCGTATGTAGAAGTGCTAGTCTGGTAGATCTGTTGGATAGGAGCTCTATCGGTACCGGAGCAAATCTCTTGTAAAGAGAGCAGGAGAGGTACAACTCTACTGCATAGGAGCTCTAGATGTACCGGAGCAGGTCTGTTTCATAAGGGCAGCATAGTAGGCCAGCTCCACTAGGAGTCCCACACGTTATATTCACTCCACATCAAACAAAAGTTGTCAGATGACAAAGTGAGCACCACTCGTGGTGCACATGCAGTACATACAAATATGGAGAAAGGGTAAACCGCATGAATAATATGCCACGAATAACTAAGCTTGCTCGGCAATAGATTAATTAGATCTCATAGAGCTACATCGAGATGCACTCCGCATGTTCAACGTATTCAAGTAGCAACATATATAAGGCGAAATATCAACCGATTATAATAGGCGATGATTTAGTTCACATGATTCATGCAAATTTTTATAAAATCATATTGGTAATAAAGGAACTAGCAGGGTGAAACAAGGTATCATGGCATCATGGCATAAATATGTAGTGAATATAGCAACGGAATGCATTAAATCACATGTAAAGTGATAATATGTAAGAGATAAAGAAACATACGCTCATGTAGAGACAAGGAAGCCACGTTGGTCTAGTGAACTTCCCACAGACGGCGCCAACATGTTAACCGAAAATTCACTATGGATGAGGAATTCCAATTAACACCCTCGGACTGCTACCCGGTAGGCTGCAGCGGGGTAGGTACCTCTAGGTACCATGGTTTGTACGAGTAAAAGATTCTGGAGTGAGGTGCAGTAGGTAGGAGAAAATATCATCCCGACTGTCGGGGCTTCAAGCACATGGAGAAGATGGCGCTTGGGGGGTTCCCTTGTCGGAGTAAGGGTTGTGATCCCTCTCTATGGACCCCGATACCCCGCGTTCGGTACTCGACACCCCGTATCCCGTCCCTCATACCCCATATCCCGAATCCCATATCCCGTACTCTTTTCTGGATCTCAATTGCGATTCCCCGACCCGGATAAAAAGCAAGCGAGTAGGATATGGGGCAGGACCTCTTCAATGATAAACTTACATACATGTGTAATAAAATAGATACGAGGGAGAGAATGACAAGTCTTTTTGATAGAAGGTGGATTGGCCTAGGGGGAAAAAGCATCACGCATGATCATATGCTGAAAAACCCCTAGGTAGTATCCGGCGGAAAGTGATCATTTATATATTTATCAATAAGGCGTGCTCCGGGGAGCTTACACAAGTAGGAGAATAATACAACATAAGTGCTCCAGAGAGCTTACAATCATAGGTGGGCATATGCCCTTTTCTCTAATCAATAGAAAATAAGAAGAGAAGGAAAGAAGCTAGCCCCCAGCCGAAAAGTCATCTCCCTCCTTCACCGCTCAAAATCTTGTCATATATATAGGTCTTATTTCTTGTTGTTCACTCCCATAAATTCAATCCAATGACCTAGCAATTTACGGGGCGTTTCCATGTTGATAGGCGAGAAGATCGTGGGATTGATTCCCCAAAATCAAGTGATTCCTTTTAGAACTGAAAGAGTTGACTCCTCTTTAATATTGGACTCTTGAATGGCGAGTAAACAAGGCAATTTCCTTGTTTACTTAAACTCTTGGCGTGGTCAATATTGGACTCTTGAATGGCGAGAAACAAGGCAATTTCCTTGTTTACTTAAACTCTTGGTGTGGTATAGCTCTTCCTTGGTATTTACGACCTCCTCTATTGATGTCTTGTATGCTAGGTGGTCGGGAGGAGTTTGGAGGACTAGTCATAGGGTACGGGGTACTGCGGGATCTGCGGGGTCCAGCGGGGTCCTGCGGGGTCCTGCGGGATCCGCGGGGTACTGCGGGATCTGCGGGGTCCAGCGGAGTCCTGCGGGGTCCAGCGGGGTCCCGCGTGGTCCTGCGGGTGCGGCATCCTTCTACTAGGCTATCTAGACCACGATAAATAGATAGGTGTGTTGATCTTGGTTCCTTTCAGAGGTAGCTAGATGCTTCTCGCGGCATCCCTCTATTTGGCAAGGATGGAAAATTCTTCCTTGGACCCCTGCCAAAAAAGGCGGTTAACAGATTTCTAGTATTCCATGTCGTACTTGCATTGATAGGGACATAGTCGGTATCAAACTACGTGATACCCCTCCGACCAGAATCAATCTCGATCTTGGTCCTTTAAATTTGTTATTTGGAATTTCATCCCATTAATGATTTTCGGATAACAGTTTCGATCTAGGGTTTGGCAATTGCAGGACCTCCTTCCTCTTAGGAGATAATCTCGGAGCTTTTACGTGCAGAATCCAATCTTTCCTTCCTAGGAGGAAACAATCTTGTTGGAGCTTTCAGAAGCAAGTCTTTCCTTCCTAGGAGGATTCTAACAGAGTTGACTTGTTAAAATAGAACTCTCAGTTGGCGGGAAGGAGTACACCTCTTCTGTTTTGACTGAACGGTGGTGTTTCAATAAGTCTTTATGGAGATTTTAATCCTGGCATGAGAGTCTTGCTAACTAGTATTTTTTTGCTTGGCTGGCTGATTCTATCAGGAGGTATGAATTTTTAAGTATCTTGCTGCTACTTGAGGGTCGAGATAAGGGGAGACTGTAGCGGGGTATCTTGCTGATGAAGTGGAGTGATATCTGGATGGTACAATAGCGGGATACTTGGTGAAACTCTGTGTCGGGGTACTTGCTGGACTTGTGAATAGCCCGGCTCAGGGGCAATGCTTATGAATTGGGAGGCTGTATGTCGTACTGTGAATCGGGGTACTGGGTGCAACCTCATATCGGGATACTACGGAGTCCACGAAAGGCTGGGGAATGGCTGGGCTTGATCCCCGTTAAAGGGGGCATGTACTCGGATTAGTCGGGATCCCTCCCTTTTCGGGGTAGCCAGACGATGTCTAGATTCCCATTTCTTCCTTATATCGAGGTGGAAAATTCTTCTTTGGTCCTCTGCCAATTTTGGTGGTTAACATCATCTTTTCTCACATGACTTGTAGTTAGAATATCATTAGCATCACTTCACATGTTCTTTCTCTACAAGATAGCTTTTTTATTACTTGACTAGTCTCAAGATTTCATCTTTATGACTTGACTAGTTTCAAGATAGCATTTATTGTGTTTTGTGAGTTGTTTGTGATAGCTATTGCCTATAGGGTTTCATTTGCACATATAGCTACGTTGTATGAATGTCATATAGCCACATGATATCTAGGAATGTCTCTAACATGTTCATCCATGCCTAGATAAGCTTAAATGTCTAACCTTGCATTTTAGCATTTTGAATATTACACAAATTCACCTTAGGTTGTGTTTATCTCTTCTCTTTGAGAGATAAGTCTTGTATTTGCCTTTTGGTAGTTTGCAAGCAATGGACTAGATTCGCTTTTGAAGGCCTGCGAGTAGTAGTGGTAGATTAGTATCCGTGTAACGTTTGACGTGGCCAACCTAGGTTGTAATTGCCATTACAATTAGTGGATTGAGGTTCTTGTGTGGCACACAAAACAGGCCGTGGTTTTTCCCCGTGTGGGTTTCCACGTAAAAATCATATGTCATTTACTTTCCACATTTTTACACTTGATTTTAGTTGTTGACTAGTTGAGGTAGATTTTGAAATATTGACTAATCTCGAAAATTGGTTGTTAACTGCCAAAATTGACGAAGGACCAAAGAAGAATTTTCCACCTCAACACAAGAAGGGTATAGGAAGTGCGAACACCATTCGGCTACCTCTACAAAATGGACCCCGATTAATCCAAATACACACCTCCTTCAGCGGGGTCCACCCAGCTAGTATCTTAGCTCAACAATATGGCCGAGAGCCAAAGCACTCACTAGAACTCATAGCAGGATCCAACCCAGCTATGACCGGGCTTCCTATGAACCCCGCAGCACCCCGACACAGTTTCCTACGGACCCCGCAACACCCCGACACGGAGTTCTACTGAACATCCCGCTATAATATCGGCTAGATGTTCCCCTACTTCATCAGTAGGACGCTTACTAAACTTAGACAGCCCGCTAAGCAAGAGAATACCAGGCAGCCAGATTCTCGTACTGGAAACTAAAGCTCCATAAAAGATACAATAAAAACGCCACCGTACATAGGAGTTACATTCCTTCCCGCCAGAGAGTCCTATTTTGAGCAGGTCAACACAGTAAAAATTCTACTAGGAAGGTAAGAGATTGACTCCTCCTAGAAAGGAAGGACTGGATTCTGTGCGTAAAGCTCCGAGATTATCTCCTAAAAAGAAGAGGATCCTGCAGCTGCCAAACCCTAGTCCGAGATTATAGGAGTGCATGGCAAGCCAACATGACCTATATATACGACAATTTACTAACCACCAAAAAAAAGAAAAAAGAAAAAAAGGAGGGCTTCGGGGAAGAAACCCTACATTCTACTTATCAACAGGCACAGATTCGCCACCATCACCATCTCCGTTACCTTTAAAAGATCACGATACACCATTGAAACCCGAATAAGAGATAGTTCGCATACTGTAATACAAAGCTACAATCAATAAAAGTTCATGATTATTTAATTTTCATTGTTTCGTATCATACGTGCATTGATAGGGACATAGTCGGTATCAAACTACGTGATACCCCTCCGACCAGGATCATTCACGGTCTTGGTCCCTTTAAAGTTGTTATTTGGAATTCCATTCCGTTAACGATTTTCGGATAACACTTTTGGCGCCGTCTGTGGGGAATTCACCCCAACCATTGTTTAAAAACAGCCTATTTCCTTCTAGCGCCATATTCAGAATGAGACTTCGATCCTCCCAGGGTCATCCCGAGCCATCAGGACTCCAGTCCCTTGCTTCCACTGAAAGAGCCCAGAGGCAGGGTAAGGGCATCAGGAATGAGAATCCTCCACCAGTACCCCCACCTGCTGCAGGCTCTGTCCCTCAAGACCCCGCTAGGCAGGAAATCAATCGAGATGTCTTAGAACAGCACGCCGCAGCCTACGTAGAAGCAATCCGACTCTGGATGATAGCCCAGGGGATCCCCTTTGAAGCGGCCGGGATCCCAGGAGATGCTGGCCCAAGTGTCAGGGCACCAGTTTTCGACCGATTGGGCCCACCTCTCCTAGTTCGACAGGTGGAACTCAGACCCAGGCTAGTGAAGTCCGCAATTGAGGTTCCTCCTAGGAGGATTCAGTCTCCACCAAAACAAAAGGCAAATGAGAGGGATCTGTATCCCAATTCGGAAGGAAGTGCCAAATCTCGATGGAGCTCCAAAGAAAAGCGTCAGAGAGCTAAGCGAAAGGAGGTAATCCTTGATTCAGATTCATCAGATGAAGAAGTTTCAGTAGCCCGATCTGGAACCAAAAAGTCTCAACGCCTGGAGGATCAGATGACAAGGATGGCGAAGGAGTTGGAGCAGTTGAAGAAGGGAAAACATTAAGGAAGTCAGAAGAACCCCCTGGGCGAGATGAATGCACCATTCTCCAAAAGAGTGAGAGAGGCAGTGTTGCCCCCCAAATTCAGGATGCCTTCAGAAAAATACTCTGGAACAGAGGACCCCGTCAGCCACCTGGAAAGCTTTGTCCACCAAATGAAAGTTCAGAGTGCAACCAGGATAGCCATGTGCAGGATGTTCCCCTCAACCTTGACAGACTGTGCCAAGACATGGTTCAGAAAGTTACCACCAGGTAGTGTTGATTCTTTCTCCAAACTTACCAAAGCTTTCTGTGCACAGTTTCAGGGAATCAAACCCCGTCCCAAGGATCCTATCCTGCTGCAGTACGTAGTTCAAGAGCGGGGTGAAACTCTGAGATCTTATGTGGAGAAATTCCACAAAGAGGTCATCCAGATGGGTGTATTCAACGAGAAGGAAACTTTAGCCAATTTTCGGAGGAACTTATGGGCCGGCAGGCTATTTCGGTCTTTTGCCAAGCATCCTCCCGAGACATACCAGGAAACCTACAATCGGGCTCTGGAACAGGTGGACATCGAGGAACAACTCCGGATCAAGATTGAACATGATGAAGCCCGATTAGCACCGCGCCCTAAAAAGGAGGCTCCGAAGCCTGTACCAGCTAGGAAATTTCAGAATCAACCTCCAAACCGGTCTACTTACAGGCCGCCTCCTATTCCTTCGTACCAAGAGAGGTACCCAGTCAAGAGATCACCTCCCAGAGAGCTCCCTTTGAAGGAAGTATCCAGAATAGCGAGAGAGGAAGAAGGGTATAACCACTACACCCCTCTCAATGCTTCACGGGAAACTATCTATCTCGCTATTCGGGATAAAGGTCTACTCAGAAAGCCAGTTCCCATGAAGATCCCGGTAGACAGGAGGAATCAATACAAGTATTGCGACTTCCATGAAGATGTGGGGCACAACACCTCAGAATGCTACAGTCTCCGCAATCAGATAGAAGCACTGGTAAGGGGAGGACTTCTAACTGAATTTTTACAACAGGTACGAGATAGCATTAAAGAAGGAAAGCAAGTTCAAAGCGGGATGCAGGAAGCAGCGAAAAGAAGGAAAGAAGGAGAAAATGATCTAATGCAGCAGATCCAGGTGATCCACACCATCAGTGGAGGCCCCACCTTAGCTGGAACCTCCAACAATTCAAGGAAGAACCATGCAAGGAAGATTCCCAGGCTTAACGCTGACCATGAGATACTGAAGGTCAATGGCGGACCCTGAGATCTATCCCGCTCCACCAAGATCATCTTTACGGAGGAGGATGTCTACAATACGGTACAGCCACATGATGACCCCATGGTCATAACAGTACAGATCGCCAACTGCCTAGTGCACCGCGTCTTGATCGATACGGGAAGCAGCGTGGATATTCTATTCAAGGGGGCTCATGAGCAGCTCAACCTAAAGAACTCTTGCTACAACAGTTGTACCTCTCTACTATACGGATTCATAGGGGACTCTGTAATACCGATGGGAACAAAGATACTACCAGTGATGGTCGGAGAGGCTCCTCTTCAGTAGAACATAATGACGGAGTTCATTGTAGTAGACACCCCGTCTGCATACAATGCAATCTTAGGAAGGCCTTTCTTGTTAGGAATTAGAGGAGTGCTATCTATCTACCACAACGTGTTGAAGTTTCCAGTAGGATCAGGAGTAGGAGAGGTAAGGGGGGACCAGCAGGCAGCCCGCAATTGTTATGCGGTATCTACCAACCCCGCTGCATTGGCTACGCAGTGCGCATTGGTGACCAGTGACCCAGGTCCGAGAGCGACAGAGCGGGATGATTATGTCTTAGAAGAAGGAGAGGTACCAGACGTAATCGTAGAGGAGTCAGAAGAAGAATAGCGTGGTTGGACCAGTGGGTACCCCGCAGAGCAGCTAGAGGAGATCCAGATCCGGATCCGGAGTGAAGATCCAGCAAAGACAGTAAAAGTGGGTGAAGGTCTGGACCCGGAGGTTAAGAAGATTTAATAGAGCTCCTCAGAGAATACAACGATATCTTTGCTTGGAGCCATGAAGAGATGCCTGGCATTCCTCTTAGCCTGGCAACCCATAGGTTGGCAATGGATGCAACTTTCAAACCAGTAAAATAGAAAAGAAGACACTTCAATGCTGAATGGAACGCCGCAGTCCAAGAAGAGGTTGACAAGCTCCTGAAAGCCGAATTCATCAAGGAATCCCGGTACCCTGAGTGGATCGCCAACGTGGTTATGGTAACCAAATCCAACGGGAAGTGGCGAATGTGTGTGGACTACACCGATCTCAATCGAGCTTGTCCCAAAGATAGCTTCCCTCTGCCTAAAATAGACCAGCTCATTGACTCCACTGCACGAAATAGGCTCCAAAGCTTCATGGATGCTTTCTCGGGGTACAATCAAATCATGATGCATCCTTTAGACCAAGACAAGACTAGCTTTATCACCGGATAAGGCCTCTACTGTTATAAGGTAATGCCATTCGGACTTAAAAATGCAGGTGCCACCTACCAGCGTATGGTGAACAAACTGTTCAGGGAACAGATAGGGAGATCCATGGAGGTGTACATAGATGATATGATCACTAAATCTCCAGAAGCGGGACAACATACAGGGGACTTACGCCAGATCTTCCAGGTAATAAGGCAGAACCAGATGAGGTTGAACCCCGCTAAGTGTGCGTTCAGGGTAGCAGCAGTCAAATTTATGGGATTCATGGTACATGAAAGAGGAATTTAGGTCAACCCTGAGGAGATCAAAGCCATTCTAGATCTCGAGTCCCCTACAACCCTCAAGCAGGCACAAGGATTAACCGGACGGATAGCAGCCCTGAACCGATTCATATCCCGTTCCACAGATAAATGTCTCCATTTTTTCAAAGTCATCAAGCAAGGGAAAAAGATGAAGTGGGACGAGCAGAGCGAGCAGACTTTTCAAGCTCTAAAGGAATACTTGTCAAGCTCGCCACTACTAGTCAAACCAACCCCGGGTGAAGAGCTCCTACTCTACCTAGCAGTTTCTGAAGTGGCTACTAGTGGAGCCTTGGTGAAAGAATGCAGTGACGGGGTACAGAGGCAGATCTACTACGTGAGCCGGGCTTTTACAAAGTCCGAGAGAAATTACACCTTACTAGAGAAGTTCGCCTACGCCCTGGTGACCACATCTAGAAAGCTCCGGCCTTATTTTCAAGCTCACACCATCGCGGTTGTCACAGATGATCGGACTATTTTATACCTATTTGAGGTCCCCCATTTACGATCGTTTGTCTCGCTTTCGAGCATATTTTTGTATATAATGTTTTGTTTGAGCCTTGTGTAGGTACATATTCTCTACAATAAGGTTTTGAGCTTAAAGATTAGTTTGGGAGGCAAAATGAGCCAAAAACGGAAGAAATTGTATATGCTCGTGCTGAATGTACAACTTGTGGGGATCATATCTTCCTTCTTAGATCGAACTATACTGATATCTTTATATATTCGGAAAGCCCCGGAAGTCTAGTTTCCAGAACATTTTACGGATTGTGATTCTGAGCTTTCTACAAGAAGTTATGCCCATTTCCGTAACGGTGCGCGATGCTGAATTGCTGAAATGCTGTCAGGTCTAAACGGCTACTTAAAACGGCGGCCAAGCCGCCGAACCAAACCACTGAATCACTCCAGAAAGTCGTTTTTTGGGCAAATTTCAGGGACTGTTTCGTCCTTTCACCCCAACCTTCAGCCCTAACCTCCCAACACTATATATACACCTTATTCTCTTCTCTCCCAAGAGAATCCACTCCCCACACACTTCCTCTTCTTCTTCTTTTTTCATTTTCTTCCATCTAAAAGAGGAGAGAAGCTTTCAATGGCATCCATGGAGGTTTTTCCTCCATGGATGCCTTCCATTTCATCTTCTACCCATCATCCACCCATCTAGGAGTAGATTACAAGGAGAAAGGAGGGTCTTTGGACCAAATTCGATCCAAGCATGGATCAAAGGAGATTAGCACATTTTGGAGGGGCTCTCCACTTGGGTTTTCTCTTTTATCTCATTCTCTTTGTATTTCTTGTTTTCTTAGATGTGTAATCCCCACTTGGGAATATTTGTAAACCTAATTTGTGCTCAATGTATATGTGTTGGTTAGTTTATATCTAATTTGTGTTTTGATTCATTCTTGCTTTTATTGAATATATCTCTATCTTGAAATGCTTGTGTATGGAGATTGGAAATTAATATGTATTCATGGATGGGATTAGGAGTAGATTAATGTAAATTAGGAGTGGTTGTAATCAAATATCCCATTTTGTGTTTGTATGTTGATGGAAGGTCGAAATTACATGTCATGAATGGGTTTGAGTGACTTAGAGTTAGGATTGTGCCTTTAGAGGGGCTCTCTGGGCATAGTCTTGGCTAATTAGCTAAGAAGAGTGGGTGAACCTATAAATTGCCATATTAGAAGGGTTTTGTTCATTGTTCTTGTTAACAATTGGACTTTAGCTATTTCTCACTCTAGGGGCTCTAGGTGAGTCATGGTTAGAGTTACAATTATTGGTCTTTGGCTATCTCTCATGCTAGGGGCTCTAGGTGAGTTATGGTTGGAGATACAATCACTGTTTCCACATTCATTGTACCTAACGTTGCCATTTTACATTACCGTGTTAATATTGGGACTCAATTTAGCATCGGTTTGTAGAATCGGTTCACATATGTTGGTTGCGGTTTCGTGTTTGAGAGGTTCTCAACACACTCTTCGACCGTTAGCTTTATGAATGGGTATAAATCGGATCGAGGCAAGAATGAACCTTTAACTAAAATTGGATGAACTTAATGCCTAATAACCAACTATTTGTGCACTTATGTATGGTGAACTTGTTGAACCTTGTGTGACCATTTTCATGCATCTCTCCAATCCACCATTTTATTTATCACTTTAAACACCATTCTCATCATTCCATATTCTCTTTGTTTTTATTTATTTTCATTTTCATTCTATACACACACACATACACACCGCATTGTACATACATTTCACACACACCATTCTCACCTTTTCGCATTCTATTTACATGTTTACAATAAACTCAAGAACTTGAAATGGTTGACGAATCACACCTCCTTGCGGAACGATACCCTCGCTTGCCGCTTTACTAGTCTTTTGCTAGTTTAGAGCACATTGCGTATGAAACCCCTTTTACACAGAAAAATTCTTTTGATCCTCGCGATTCTTTCAACGACAGAAAAAGCTAGTATCAAAATGGCGCCGCTGCCAGGGAGGCGTATTCGTTGATTGTTTCTTGTTTTAGTTTAGGTTCTGTGAATTTTTAGATTTATTTGCTTTGCGGATATATATGTATGTGTTAGGATTTTCCTTTTTCTTATTTTCATTTTTTTTATAGCATATGCGCTTAATGTTGTGTGAGTTGTGCTTGTGCAAGGAAAGGAAATTTCAAGTCGGATGGACCGCAAAACTCAAGAGAACTATATGGTGTGGTTATCGCGCCAAGACAACTCCCCAAGTGAAACGGCAGCGCCACAATGGCCTAGTTGGTTGCAGCCACAAGAGGTATCCTCTGAATTTTGAGTTTAAATGGAGCACTTGTGTATGTAGTTGTCAATTATGTGCTTATTGTTAAAATGCTATGCTTGTTGTGTTTGTAACTTTTATTTTTGTTTAGATCTAAGAGTGGATTTGTATTGTGCTTAGATCTTAGGAATTGTTGTGTTTTGTTGTTTGCTTTTTATTTTTGTTCTCATTTCCAAATTTTACTAAGCATTGTCCATATTTTATGATTTGAGCAACATTGAGGACAATGTTGAGTTTAGGTTTGGGGGTGTGGACACCTTCGTTGTTTATTTTGTTTTAATTTTTGTTACGTTTAGAAAATTTTCAAATCTCTGCACAAAACGATCAATTTCGAAATTTTTTGGAAATAGAGTCCATTTTTGTTGAGTTGTTCTTCATTGCGTGCCGGTAGAGACACATGTATGCTTTTAGCTCCGTGTGTCACTTAAATTTGCTTGTACAGTGCCAATCTTTTGATGTTGAGGTGGATGAGACTTCTATGCTTGTTAGCCTAGGAAAATAGTGGAGACTACCCGTGAGCTACACTGTGCCTAAATAACGAAAGTTTGTGGGTTTTGTTTCTACTCTTATACACTCTTCGATTTTTTTTTTCTTCATTGTACATCAATTTTGCATTGATTGCCATAGAACCTCATCATGTGGATTGCTTGTTGAGACTTGTATTCCCTTGGTAGATGGACTTTTAGAAATGATTTTGAGCTTGAGTGTGTGCATAACTACTAAAATAGCCTAAACACTCTCATACCCCTATATTCATTGCAAATTGAAGCCAAACACATATCCATTCCCTAGTTATTGATCATGTTGAGGTGTATAGCTTAGGAGAAGCTAGCTCTAAATTTTG
Organism: Acer campestre; assembly: GCA_954870605.1. Taxonomy (NCBI): domain Eukaryota; kingdom Viridiplantae; phylum Streptophyta; class Magnoliopsida; order Sapindales; family Sapindaceae; genus Acer; species Acer campestre. The sequence goes on along the minus strand of OX940809.1, from coordinate 22,975,141 downwards.
TAAAAGTGTGTACTTAGGCAAATATATGTAAATTGTGCTAGGCAAAGGCTTACAAAAAGAAAAGAAAAAAAAATGAAAAAAAAAATGAAAAAGAAAAAAAATAGAATAAGTGTTGAAATATAAAACACTTAAGCCTCCTAGTTCTTCAATAGTAAAGTTACTCACTAATAAGGGTACAATTGTAGCACAATAGTTCAATGTAAATTTTATAGCCTAGACGCTTATATTGTAATATGTAATAGAGCTAATTTTGTTATAAAGTGTAATGTGTAAACACACCTTAGCATGGTTAATAACTTTATCCTTCCCGCTCCCACCATCTCTTACATCCCAAACACTACCACAAGTCACCTTGGCCCCAATAAAAGTGAGGGAAGCCCATTTGATCTCTTAGGAAGTCTATCTTGGGAATGCGAGTCAATGCATGTCTTTCCACGTTCGTGGCATTTCAATTCCTTCCATGAGATCCATTTTCAGAAAATGTGCGTCATTGGAAAATACTCATATGTGATTATAATTGATTCCATATACCTAAACTCCAAATCACATATGTTTGCTAGAGAGTGCGCCTAAGTTCTGAGTGAAAATATGACTGAAATCCGGTGAGGATTAGAGTCGAGGCGAATTTTATCTTGGGCATACGAGCATAGTTGTTTTGTAAACTGAAAACATCCTAAGTATTGGCTTACTTGCATTGCGTGATGCATTGTTATTAATTGGTATATTTGAGATTCTAGCATGCATGTGTTGTCTTTGCTTGGTATGTGTGGATTGCATCTCAACTTTTATTACAGAGTATACGTTTGTGGGTGTCGTAGCTGTAAACCCTCAGGAGACTATAACTCCTCCTCTAGGGATCGCCTAGTGGTTTAAAGGCTTGTGGCACATGCTAAGTGCCACCGTGTTTCCTACGGAAGTGGATTAGCATAGTTTTTATCTTTTATTTGTTTTTTATGTGTTGTTTTTATTTTTATTTTGTTATTTGTATTTTTGTTCTCTTTGTTTTGCTCGAGGACGAGCAAAAGATATGTTTGGGGGTATTTATTTGATACTAGCTTTTTCTGTCGTTGAAAGAATCGCGAGGATCAAAAGATTTTTTCTGTGTAAAAGGGGTTTCCTACGCAATGTGCTCTAAACTAGCAAAAGACTAGTAAAGCGGCAAGCGAGGGTATCGTTCCGCAAGGAGGTGTGATTCGTCAACCATTTCAAGTTCTTGAGTTCATTGTAAACATGTAAATAGAATGCGAAAAGGTGAGAATGGTGTGTGTGAAATGTATGTACAATGCGGTGTGCATGTGTGTGTGTATAGAATGAAAATGAAAATAAATAAAAACAAAGAGAATATGGAATGATGAGAATGGTGTTTAAAGTGATAAATAAAATGGTGGATTGGAGAGATGCATGAAAATGGTCACACAAGGTTCAACAAGTTCACCATACATAAGTGCACAAATAGTTGGTTATTAGGCATTAAGTTCATCCAATTTTAGTTAAAGGTTCATTCTTGCCTCGATCCGATTTATACCCATTCATAAAGCTAACGGTCGAAGAGTGTGTTGAGAACCTCTCAAACACGAAACCGCAACCAACATATGTGAACCGATTCTACAAACCGATGCTAAATTGAGTCCCAATATTAACACGGTAATGTAAAATGGCAACGTTAGGTACAACAAATGTGGAAAGAGTGATTGTATCTCCAACCATAACTCACCTAGAGCCCCTAGCATGAGAGATAGCCAAAGACCAATAATTGTAACTCTAACCATGACTCACCTAGAGCCCCTAGAGTGAGAAATAGCTAAAGTCCAATTGTTAACAAGAACAATGAACCAAACCCTTCTAATATGGCAATTTATAGGTTCACCCACTCTTCTTAGCTAATTAGCCAAGACTATGCCCGGAGAGCCCCTCTAAAGGCACAATCCTAACTCTAAGTCACTCAAACCCATTCATGACATGTAATTTCGACCTTCCATCAACATACAAACACAAAATGGGATATTTGATTACAACTACTCCTAATTTACATTAATCTACTCCTAATCTCATCCATGAATACGTATTAATTTCCAATCTCCATACACAAGCATTTCAAGATAGAGATATATTCAATAAAAGCAAGAATGAATCAAAACACAAATTAGATATAAAACTAACCAACACATATACATTGAGCACAAATTAGGTTTACAAATATTCCCAAGTGGGGATTACACATCTAAGAAAACAAGAAATACAAAGAGAATGAGATAAAAGAGAAAACCCAAGTGGAGAGCCCCTCCAAAATGTGCTAATCTCCTTTGATCCATGCTTGGCTCGAATTTGGTCCAAAGACCCTCCTTTCTCCTTGTAATCTACTCCTAGATGGGTGGATGATGGGTAGAAGATGAAATGGAAGGCATCTATGGAGGAAAAACCTCCATGGATGCCATTGAAAGCTTCTCTCTCTCTTTTAGATGGAAGAAAATGAAAAAGAAGAAGAAGAGGAAGTGTGTGGGGAGTGGATTCTCTTGGGAGAGAAGAGAATAAGGTGTATATATAGTGTTGGGAGGTTAGGGCTGAAGGTTGGGGTGAAAGGACGAAACAGTCCCTGAAATTTGCCCAAAAAATGACTTTCTGGAGTGATTCGGCGGTTTGGTTTGGTTCGGCGGCCTGGCCGCCGTTTTAAGTAGCCGTTTAGACTTGACAGCATTTCAGCAATTCAGCATCGCGCACCGTTACGGAAATGGGCATAACTTCCTGTAGAAAGCTCAGAATCACAATCCGTAAAATGTTCTGGAAACTAAACTTTCGGGGCTTTCCGAATATATAAAGATATCAGTATAGTTCAATCAAAGAAGGAAGATATGATCCCCACAAGTTGTACATTCTGCACGAGCATATACAATTTCTTCCGTTTTTGGCTCATTTTGCCTCCCAAACTAATCTTTAAGCTCAAAACCTTATTGTAGAGAATACGTACCTACACAAGGCTCAAACAAAACATTATATACAAAAATATGCTCGAAAGCGAGACAAACGATCGGAAATGGGGGACCTCAAATAGGTATAAAATAGTCCGATCAACAGATCAGCCTTTGAGACAATTCCTCTAGATGCCAGATGTGTCAAGTAAATTGGTTCTATGGGCCCTAGAGCTCACACAGTTCGATATCAAATACAAGGCAATAACCATGATTAAAGCCCAAGCCCTAGCGGACTTCATAGTGGAGTTTAGCCTGATCCTGAACCCAGGTGTATCAGTAGACCCCGATCCGAATCAAACCCTTCCGGAATGGCCTATAGACAGCAAGATGTGGGTACTTTACACGGATGGAGCTTCGAACCAGTCGAGATGCAGAGCCAGGATCATCCTAATCGACCCCACGGGAATCGAGGTAAGTCATTGTTTCAGGTTTGAATTCAGAGCCACCAACAACGAAGCAGAATATGAAGCTCTGCTAGCAGGAATGAAAGTAGTAGGGGCTCTGGGGGCTAAGTACCTTCAGATCAAGAGAGATTCCCAATTAGTGGTCAATCAGGTGACAGGATTGTACCAAGCAAAAGGTGACAACATGATGGCCTATCTAGCTAAGGTTCAGGAGGCTATGAAGAAGTTCAAGGGTGTAAGAAAAAAGCAAGTGCCTAGGGAGAAAAACCATCGCGCAGATGTTTTAGCTAAAATTGCCACAGGAAAGGGACACGCTTTACCAAAAGGAGTACCCCTCCAATTGGGTCCTTTCTCCAGCATAGCTAAAGAGGCAGAGGTCTTCCCTGTAAGCCGCCTCCCGTGTTGGATGGATCCAATAGCAGACTATCTCCAAAGTGACATTCTCCCTGCAGATCCGGATCGAGCCCGCCGGCTCAAGAGGACAGCTACCCGGTACTGCTTGGTAGAAGGATACCTATACCGTAAGGGGAAGTCTCTCGCTCTACTCAGGTGTCTCCATCCCAATGACGCGCGCTGGGCGCTTAACGAGGTGCGTTCAGGGGATTGTGGTAACCACGTGTCAGGGGAAACTTTGGCCTACCAAGTAATCAGGATGGGTTACTACTGGCCGACTATACATCAGGATGCAAAGCAGTTCGCGCGATCCTGCGAGGCTTGTCAGAAAACAGAAAACCTCCATCATCTCCCACCAGAGAGGCTCTCCTCAATCAGTACTCCCTACCCCTTTGCCATTTGGGGACTAGACTTGATCGGGCCACTTCCCACTGCACCTGGCCAAGCCAAGTATGCAGTGGTGGTGATAGATTACTTTACTCGGTGGGTAGAAGCCAAGGCCCTTACCCGGATAACTGAAGAAAAGACCACCAACTTTGTCAAGGAACACATTGTCTGCCGATTTGGCACCACGATGGCCATCATAACTGATTTGGGGAAGCAATTTGACAATGCCAACTTTAGGGAATTCTGTGCAGACCGGAGGATCAATCTCCGTTTTGCTTCGGTGGCACATCCTCAAACCAATGGGCTGGTTGAAGCTACCAATAAGACCATTAAGAAGCTCCTGAAGAAAAAGCTCCAACAGAATAAAGGATTATGGGTAGCAGAATTACCCACTGTACTGTGGGCCTATAGAATGACTAGGTGGACAGCAACAGGAGAGACCCCCTACTCCCTAGTATTTGGGGCAGAAGCAGTCTTGCCCATCGAGCATAAGCTCATATCTTTCCGGGTCCAAAATTACAAACCGGAAGATAACAAGGCTAAGTTAAGAGCTAGCTTGGACCTGCTGGAGGAAAAGCAAAGCAAGGTCGCAGAGAAAGTGACTGTGTACCAAAGCAAGATAGCCCGACACTTCAACAAAAAGGTGAGGGTCCGAAACTTCAAAGAAGGAGACTTGGTTCTCAGAAAGGTGACCCAGAACACACGAAGGAGATCTGACGGGGTGCTAGCCCCTAACTGGGAGGGTCCGTACTTGGTTAAGACATCACTCCGGGGTGGTGCTTACAAGCTCGAAGACATAGAAGGTTACCCAGTGGACCATACATGGAATGCCGATCATCTTCGGAAATTCTATCCTTAGAAATTTTGTTTGTATCAAGGGGGATACTAACCCCAATTTCATGTTTGTTCCATTTGAAAAATTCAATAAAAGCAGTTCTTTCTCCTATCTGACTCTTCTGTGTCCAATGCTTGATGTCTCCTACTAGATCCTCCAATGCCTCCTACTGAACGTACATAATTCATCACCAATGAATCGCCTAAAGACCAAGAGTGCAACATAAAACTCCTGATGCCCTAGACCGGGTTAAACCCTCTAGGAGGATCTCCATTACTAAAGCGCCTCGAGACCAGGAAATAGCCTCAGGGCGCTCCTGCTGCCTTGGTCGGGGAATACCCTCCTCCGAGAAGCCTGGTGCTAAAGTGGCCTTAATTGCCTACTAGGACAGATTACAGTAAGAATCGGGCTGCCTGAGGGTACCTGATTCCTAACTTCGCCTCGAGACCAAGAAAAAGCCTTAGGGCGCTCCTGCTGCCTTGGTCGGGGAATACCATCTTCCGAGAAGCCTGGTGCTAAAGTGACTTAGTTGCCTACCAGGACAGATTACAGTAAGATTGGGCTGCCTCAGGGTACCTGGTTCCTTACTTCGCCTCGAGACCAGGAAATAGCCTCAGGGCACTCCAGCTGCCTTGGTCGGGGAATACCCTCCTCCGAGAAGCCTAGTGCTAAAGTGGCTTTAGTTGCCTACTAGGACAAATTACAGTAAGAATCGGGCTGCCTCAGGGTACCTGGTTCCTTACTTCGCCTCAAGACTAGGAAATAGCCTCAGGGCGCTCCTGCTGCCTTGGTCGGGGAATACCCTCCTCCGAGAAGCCTGGTGCTAAAGTGGCCTTAGTTGCCTATCAGGACAGATTACAGTAAGATCGGGCTGCCTCAGGGTACCTGGTTCCTTACTTCGCCTCGAGACCAGGAAATAGCCTCAGGGCGCTCCTGCTGCCTTGGTCGGGGAATACCCTCCTCCGAGAAGCCTGGTGCTAAAGTGGCCTTAATTGCCTACCAGGACAGATTATAGTAAGAATCGGGCTGCCTCAGGGTACCTGGTTCCTTACTTCGCCTCAAGACCAGGAAATAGCCTCAGGGCGCTCCTGTTGCTTTGGTCGGGGAATACCCTCCTCCGAGAAGCCTGGTGCTAAAGTGGCCTTAGTTGCCTACCAGGACAGAGTACAGTAAGATCGGGCTTCCTCAGGGTACCCGGTTCCTTGCTTCGCCTCAAGACTAGGAAATAGCCTCAGGGCGCTCCTACTACCTTGATCAGGGAATATCCTCCTCCGAGAAGCCTGGTGTTAAGGTGCCCTTAGTTGCCTACCAAGACAGATCTACAGTCACACCGGGATGACTCACCAGGATGCTTCGTCCGTTATTTCCCCACTTACTACCCTGACAGGGAACCCACAGTCAGAGGAAGACTTAGAAGTTCATCTTCAGCAAGTCAAATTGTTTGTCAGTATCAGGTTTCCTCGACAGACTGCTCTACACTTCATGCTATTACGTGTTCACAGGAATCCAATTGAAGGAAGACATGACATGACCCCGCTGATTCTAACAAGTATGAAATATAAGTATCTTATATTTTGTTTTTATTACCCATCGGGGTCCAGTTACTACCTATCGGGGTCCAGTTACTCATCAGGAGTCCGATTATCAACAAATTTATATGCTGTGGAAAGCTTCTAAGTACAAAAGCAAGAAGGACACAAGTACGAAGCAAGTAATGAAAACAATTATATTTATAATCAGGGTGCCCAGTCCCCATTCGAGCTACAAGTTATATTGATAAACCGGGGTGCCTAGCTCCCCGATTCAGGCTACAAAAAATTTAAGAGGGGAGACCAGGCTAGTACTCTTTTTCTTCTTCTGGATGCTCTCCTTGGCCAATTGCCCCTTCTCCCAAAGGCTCAGCTGCTGCATCAGTTCGGACCACCTCCTCCACAGCAGAAGACACAGTCTGGGCCCCTTCAACCACAAGGACCTCAGATCTAGCTGGCCCCTCATCCTCCTCCACAATGACCACTCCAGTAGCAGACCCGGGATCCACCACTTGTTCTTCAATGGTAGGAGGGTCTAGAACAGCTCCCTCTATGCCATCGAGTTGGACTTCAGCGGCCGTGTCAGCTTCTTGATCCGGGTGAGCTACCTCCTATGGAGGGGCCTCTGTCTCTTGATCCCCTCCTGCTAGTTGGGCAGCCTTTGCCATTATTTGCTCCCGGTCCCAGTTCAAGGTTGCTTCGAGGTCGAAGGGGGAAGGCAAAGCAGTGGCCACCTCGTAGCAAGCTATGAAGTAGCCATCCTCGAATGAAAGCCCCTATTGAGCCTCTTCTCTCTTTTTATGCACTCCCTCTCCTCCCGGCAGCGTAGGGACCTGACCGTCTCAGTATCCAGGCTGCGTTCAGCGTGCCTAAGAGCCACCAAGGCCTCCTGCCTCCCTTCTTCAACGTTTTTGGCATCTTGAAGTAGAGGAGCCACACTCTGTTGGGTCTGGATCAGTTCCTGCTGAGTATCCTCCAGCTTCGCTTGGAGGCTGATATAAGCTTCCCTTAGTGTCAGCAGCTGCCTCTCCATGGCCATGGAAAACTTGAAGCCCTTCAAAAAGAAAGAAAGTCAGTACTTAGCAGAAGGAGGAAATAAATAGCAAGAAAGAAGTAGAGGTATACCTTAGCCAGAACCGAGGCCCCCTTGGTGACCAAGATGTCTGTAGGAAGCTTGGCCATATCCGTCAAACTTCCACCAGGGCATGAGGCTGAAAATCGGGATACCACCTCGTCAAAGGTAGCATCCCTTGACCCCGATCCAGAGGACATATCAGCAACAGGGGCAGGGATGCGGACAGCTGCCTCCTCCATCAAGATTCTTGCTGGATCTTTGGAAAAGTTTGTATAATTATGAGGAGGAGCAGGCGAAGTCTTTGTCGTAGGGGCAGCTTTCTTCTATGCTGACCTTCCAGAACCTTGGGCCTTAGCCGCCCTAGCCAACATCGCCAAAATCCTCGAGCGCGATGGAGGAGTAGAAGGAAGGCGAGCTGGAGTCTTGGCCCTAGACCCCGCTGAAGCAGGAGCAGCTATTTTTGAGGGAGCAGGAAGAGGGTTGGGGTCGGTTCCCACTCGAATGGACCCCGACGCAGTCTTGGCAGCAGGAGTAGGAGAAGGAACAGGGGAAGAATGAGCTAGCAAAGTCATATCCCCTATCCCAGAAGAAGAAGGAGATCCCGCTACCATCGGGGTAGCCGATACTACAAGAAGAGAAGATTCTCAGTGAGAAGCAGAAGAAGGAAAATATATACATAGAAAAGCAAAAGAACAAGATGCAATTAACTCACCAGGGAGAGCGAGGGATATCTTCAAGTACCGCTCCAAACGGGCTCCCTCAAAGGGATCCAGAGCGGGATACTGCATTTTGGCGTACCCCCTCTTCAGGATCCTTGTAAGAATGTCCCGGGACTCGGAAGCTAGCACCCCCTTCGCCCACTTGTCCTTCGTTGTAAATTGGGTAGGGACGGGGTACTCATGTCCCCCAATGAAGGCAGTGCGCCCCCATTCACCCTCCACCACGAGCCATTCCTCCTTCCAGGGCGTTGAATATTTAACATTTGCCCCTGGGACAGTGAATTTCAAGTCGTTTGATGCCCGCAGATAGAACTGACCCCGGGGCACCATGTTCGTAATGTTGAAGAGGAAGCGAAGTTCGTCCAACCTCGGCTCTCGCTCTATGTGATCTCTTTCGCACTGCTCCTTCCAGAGCACCAAGAACCCTGTCAGGTGCTTCCAGAAGCCCGGTGAGATTTGGAGAGGGGCCAATTCAAGCGCAACGAGAGCCCGACGGAGAGTAGGATGCAGCGGAAGCCGGACTCCACACTCAAAAGCTGCTTTATGGATCAGCAAGCGGTCTTGAGGCGGGGTGTATACGTCGTAACCCCTGTGGGGAAGAGAGAGAGAGTGATGTACTCTGGGATTTTGTACTCCTCTCGTAGCTTGTTGAGCGTATCTACTGTGCAAACAGAGTCGGGTATAATTCGACCATCGTGGAAGGCGGCGAAAGAGCCAGTTTGGACCCCGACCAGGGTGACATCAGGTCCGCCACCTTCCTCATCACCGCCAGGCTTTGAGGCGCCCACCTCATCGCCGATCAAGATCGGGTCTTCTGGTTGATTGTGAAAACCCGACCTGATTCGTGGGTTTTGAATAGAACGACGGCGTTGAGCCAGCGGGGTATCACCGGTAACACCATCCCCCTCTCGACCCCACTTCTTCTTTTCTGAGGTCGGGGAATCCACCGCCACATCGGCCGCCTCCATACTGAAGAGGGCGTCGATGCTATCAGATTAATGTGGTGAGACGAGGTCGGGATGAACAGAGGTCGCCGCTGTAGAAGGGTTTTGCTCAGTGGCAAGTTCGTGAGAAGTAGGGAGTTTGGAAAGAGAAGCCATTGAATAAGAAGAAGGGAAGAGGAATTTCAGGAAGATTGAAAGCAAAGAAAGAAAGAAAGAAAGTAAGTCAGGAAGATTTTTTTTTTTTTTTTTTTTTTGTTCTCGTTTGATTCTGAAAAAAATTTGAAAGTTTAAAAGTAAGAGAGAAGCGCCAGTAGAGCCGGTTTATTTATAGAGGAGGAATGACGGTTACCCACTCGGAAACCAGAATCAGTGACCAAAAGAATGGGTAGAGGCGTTTTCCGTATTAATCGCGCCAAAACGGCTCTTTTTGAAAATGAGGAACCCAATCAATAATCGACACGCAGCCAGTTATAACGTACAAAATAAAGATTTCCTCCTCCTAAGTGGAAACCTAGTCAGACAAGGAAGTAAGAAGATAAGGCAGAAAATCCTTCAAGTAACAACAAGATCCTGACTCCGACCCCGACAAAGTATCAGTGTCTAAGTCAGGGGGGACTTCTGTTAACCTCCAAAATTGGCGAAGGACCAAAGAAGAATTTTCCACCTTAACACAAGAAGGGTATAGGAAGTGCGAACACCATCCGGCTACCTCGACAGAATGGACCCCGATTAATCCAAATACACACCTCCTTCAGCGGGGTCCACCCCGCCAGCATCTTAGCTCAACAATATGGCCGAGAGCCAAAGCACTCACTAGAACTCACAGCAAGATCCAACCCAGCTATGATCGGGCTTCCTATGAACCCCACAGCACCCCGACACAGTTTCCTACGGACCCCGCAACACCCCGACACGGAGTTCTACTGAGCATCCCGCTATAATATCGGCTAGATGTTCCCCTACTTCATCAGTAGGACGCTTACTAAACATAAACAGCCCATTAAGCAAGAGAATACCAGGCAGCCAGATTCTCGTACTGGAAACTAAAGCTCCATAAAAGATCCAATAAAAACACCACCGTACATAGGAGTTACATTCCTTCCCGCCAGAGAGTCCTATTTTGAGCAGGTCAACACAGTAAAAATCCTACTAGGAATGTAAGAGATTGACTCCTCCTAGAAAGGAAGGACTGGATTCTGTGCGTAAAGCTCTGAGATTATCTCCTAAAAAGAAGAGGATCCTGTAGCTGCCAAACCCTAGTCCGAGATTATAGGAGTGCATGGCAAGCCAACATGACCTATATATACGACAGTTTACTGACCACCAAAAAAAAGAAAAAAGAAAAAAAGGAGGGCTTCGGGGAAGAAACCCTACATTCTACTTATCAACAGACACAGATTCGCCACCATCACCATCTCCGTTACCTTTAAAAGATCACGATACACCATTGAAACCCGAATAAGAGATAGTTCGCATACTGTAATACAAAGCTACAATCAATAAAAGTTCATGATTATTTAATTTTCATTGTTTCGTATCATACGTGCATTGATAGGGACATAGTCAGTATCAAACTACGTGGTACCCCTTCGACCAGGATCATTCACGATCTTGGTCCCTTTAAAGTTGTTATTTGGAATTCCATTCCGTTAATGATTTCCGGATAACATTGGTAAAAAGGGATTAAAATCTATTCCCCCCCTCTAGATTATATTAGGACTCGTTTATATTTATTTTCAGAGTCCCTCGAAAATATATTAGCTAGCCTATCTTTCTTGTCTATGCTGAACCAGCAATAGAAATTGGTTTCTGAATACGTCTTTGACTGCAGGTACAAAACTACGGCATGTGAATTGCTTTCGAAAGCTTCATCCCGCCTCTTCGCATCAATCCGGTTGTACATGTCCTTCTGTGTGAATTTAATTTTGGATTAACCTTTCTGGTTAACCATGTATTCATATGTCAAACAAGGTCTTATGCAGCACTTTCTTATGGTATCAATTTGGGATACGTCTTTAGCGTCAATGTTTCTGTGAGATTGTACCCAAGCAACCTCTTGAAACGTTGCTAGTTTGTGGCAATGATTTTCCTCGAGTGCCCTTACAATGTACTTGTTAGTATAACAGTATAAGCTAATGGAGAAACAAGCTTTGCTACCCACTCTTGTCTACAACTGTGGCTTGCGTTTCAAATTTGTATTGCACATGTACGTCTTATCTCGAAAACCTTTCTTCTCACAGACCCATACTCTACTGGTTATTCTACATTCACTATCATGGATTTTGTTGGACAATCTCGCACCAAACCCAACTGCCCTAGAATAACCATGATAAAATGCCCCTATGTCTTCAACCGAATCAAATTTCATTGCAATGACATCTTTGTATCTCAAACCATAAGTTTCTTTTAAAGTTCCTTCCCAAGACAAATAAGGTATAGAATCAACAACAAAAGAGTCAATATATAGGGACACTTTAAATTTATTCAACTCATCATTGGTGTCAACAAAAATTTCACCTCCAGCCGTTTCCATTACTACACAAATAAAAAGAAATAAATAAACAACCAACATACGATTATCACAACATGTAAACCAATAATTACAATATGTATGTAACAATTATCATATAATAACAGTAATTACAGTAAAGTAAGATTGATCATACGATTATATGACTGGCCAGATAATTATAATAGTGTCAAATGTATTTATATCTAATGGTTATGTTTTCTATGTGTTTTCCATTAAAGTATGTAATCGCAACTATTAACAGCCTAAAAGGCAGGGGTCCAAAGAAGAATTTTTCATCCTTACCAAGTCATCGTAGAGTAAAGGGACAATACAGGGAACATCTGGATACCCTAGGAGGAAACCAGGATTTATACCCATACACGCCATCTCTGAATCAGGAATAGGATCGAGGTCATCTAATCCCCAAGTATCAGCAAACATTGAAGTCAAGATCCAGAGGATCCCGCTACCACACCATCCCAGTTCTCTGATACCTAAAGAGTACTGGTACCATGAATCAACGATGCATAATACCCTGGTATCACGATTCCCTCATAGAACTGGTCTGTTAGGCAACAAGGATTATGATAACAGGAGAGGTTACAATGAGAAGGCTATCAAGGAAGGAAAGACCGGTATACCAAGGGATCAGGACCACCCTACTAGAAGAGCAACATGTAGTAACAACTTAATATAAGGAAAGTTGAATCTTTCCCGCCATTTGTGAACTCCATTTAAAATGCGAATAGTCAACTCTATCAGTCTCGTAAAGAAGGGAAACAAATCACTTGTTTTTTGGGATTATTCTCGCACCTAAATGAAGCCACCATCAACGTCCCTTTGATTGCTAAATTGATTGACTAAATTAAAGGAGTGAACAGCAAGAAAAGAGACCTATAAATATTATAGGACTCTCGAAAGAGAGGGGATTAGAGTTTTTCCACTTGTCAACTAGCACGAGTTCACCATCGCCTATTCTGTCAAAAACACCATACTTAAACCCCCTATAAATTTTCATTGTATCACTATGTTATTTATCAATGAAAGTAGTCATTTTGTTTTCCTTGTGATACATATACTTGTTTTTTCTCATCATTGATCATTTTGGTATTTATCTCATTTATACAGGAAACATATTGGTATCAAATGTGATATCTCTCCAACTGTGACCAACTGAAGTCATGGTTAAAAGTTGTCAATTGGAAATCTAACCCTTTAACATTTTTCCATTAACAACAACAATAGGTTTTTATCAAAGTAATATGATGTTATTTTCCATTTACACCTAAAAACTATAGAATGACAAATACAACAGTCATTAAAACACCATTGATACGACGAATCACTAACAATGAAGACCATTAAGTATAGATTTAAAAAATAAAAACGAAATTTGGAAAATATTGTATCATACATGAAGGAACGCGCATCCAAGTAATCTGAAGAACTATGACAAAGATACACCTGATGAAGTAGTGAAGAATGGGTCGAGGTCGAAGATTTTTATACAAAAAATGAGACACGATTCTAGTCTGAAGAAAGCGACAGTTGATGGAAGAAATATATATGAAGTGGGTTGTGTGACTTGTGTAGATTCTAGATTCAGAAGAACTTAAAGGCTAGAAGAAAAATATAGAGGAAGAATGGGTTGAGGTCGAAGATTTTTATACAAAAAATGAGACACGATTCTAGTCTGAAGAAAGCGACAGTTGATGGAAGAAATATATATGAAGTGGGTTGTGTGACTTGTGTAGATTCTAGATTCAGAAGAACTTAAAGGCTGGAAGAAAAATATAGAGGAAGAACAGAAGAAAAATGAAAAGAAACTAAGATATTTATGGCTGGAAGATAAATTTATAGGATGAAAAGAAGAACAACAATAACTATTGAGAGAAAATATGAAGAACTGAAGAGCTGGAGTAAAAATATAGAGGAAGAAGAGAAGAAAATCGGTAAGAAAGTAAAATGTTTATGGCTAACAAACTTTGATTTTCGGCTAGTCCAGCACTAACTCTTCGATATATTTCTTGCTGAAAGTATCCCTGATCCCATTGATAACGGATGGGACCAAATAATTCGATAGGAGTAGTTGCTAAACCATACCACATAGTTCCAGCAACAACAAAAGCTACAAAAAAGACAGCAGCGATACTGCTGGAAAGAACGGTTTCAAACGTTAACCTTGGGGAGATGTGAAGAACAATGGTCAAATTGGAAGTGAGTGGGAAGTGACTTGCTTATTAGGTCATGTTAGGATTCCTATGCATGCATTAAGAGAATAAGTCATGACCATTGGATGTTTGTCTAAAAGCAATCAATGGTTGAGATTAGAATGATGTGGATTATTTTTTAAAATTGTATGGTGTAATGTTGCACTCAAGAATGAGCCATAATATATATATATATATATACAGTCCCGTTCTGGTCAGTGCACACTGATGTAACTACATCAGTATCAATGCATGTGGACCACTGATTATCGAGAAGTTTTGACAAATGCATACACTTTGAGTCAAGGTATGTAAATCAAATGGTCCACATCCAATGCACTGATGAAGTTATATCAGTGCGCATTGACTTAAAAATTATATATATATATATATATATATATGCAATACAAAGCACAACTGACTAAGGCTTTTATTCCTCTTTGCATCAGAGTTTGCTTCTCTTTTAATTGCATCATATTTGTTCCTTTGCATCATATTATCCTTTGCATCAGATTTGTTCATGATCTTTTTCAGCAATGTTGCAATTGATTTCACACTAACAACTACTAACTGCTTATGACTAAGTCCCCTTCAATTGCATAGCTCTAATTAAGCAGATACCAACATGCTTGAGCCGCCCCTGCTTATAATTTCTTTTCTTTTTTTAAATTAATTTCTCATTAATATTTTACATATAATTTTTTTTCCAAAATGATGCCTAATCCTCAATCAGACTAACCAATCTCTTATTACTAATTTGACAAAATTCCAACAAGATAAATAACCTATTTAAGTACAAACTGCAACCCCCACCGGAAGGATTGTTTACCATTTTTGTTTTGGTTTGGTCATCAAGGTGACAAATGCCCTCCAGCAAGATGCTCATAATTAAATAAGGAAACAGTCACTGTTCTTGTACTTAATTTTGATTGCCGACTCAGGTCACAAGACAAATTGTTTTTAATTTGATTTGGTCTCATTTTCTACATTGGAATCATCATTTCTTGTTGCTTTATACAATTTTTTTTCTTTTCTATACAGCATCAAGCCGATTTTGAACATCTGTTCCGGTCAATCAAAACAAAACTGTTAGTGACCAATAGACCCAAATGTTTAAGCTGTTGAGAAATGGCTCAACAACAGTATTTAAACATTTAACAAAAACCACTCAAATGTATATAAACATTAAGTTATCTAAACTGGCCTGAGTATCCACAGATTGAGAAGATGATGAAACAAGTTATTTTACTAGTATCTCTGCTTTTGCTCTCAATTTCATGGACAAGTACTTCTACTCCAATACAAAAAGTTTTCAAGCGTTGCATGTCAACCCAATTCAGTGCCTACTCTAAAAACTTTGAAATAATTTATACCCCAGAATCCTCTTTATATTCATATCTCTTGCAGTCTACAATACAGAATCCTAGATGGTTAAATGCCACAACTCAACCCCTTCTAATAGTTGCACCTTTCCATGAAGCTGAGGTCCAAGCAGCTGTTCTTTGTAGCAAAAAATATGACTTACAAGTCAGGGTTCGAAGCGGGGGACACGACTACGAAGGCCTATCTTTTCTCTGTCAAACTCCTTATATCATCATTGATCTTATAAATATGAGATCAATTGATATCAATTTGGAAGAAGAAACAGGGTGGGTTCAATCTGGGGCTACACTTGGAGAGCTTTATTATGCCATTGCCAAGAAAAGTCAAGTCCATGGATTCCCTGGAGGACTTTGCCCTACTGTAGGGATTGGTGGGCACTTTAGTGGAGGTGGGTTTGGGACACTTTTGAGGAAATATGGACTGGCTGCTGATAATGTTCTTGATGCTTACTTGATTGATGTTAATGGAAGAATTCTTGATAGAAAATCAATGGGGGAGGAGTTGTTTTGGGCAATTAGAGGTGGTGGTGGAGCTAGCTTTGGTATCATACTATCCTGGAAAATCAGGCTTGTTCGAGTCCCGAAAATTGTTACAGGTTTCTCAGTTTCGAAAACGTTGGATTCTGGTGTCACCAAACTTGTCCATAGATGGCAAGAAATTGCGCCTTACCTACCTGAAGATCTCTTCATCAGAATTGTCACAGTGGGTGATGGATTCAACAAAGCAGTCCAAGTTTCCTTCAATTCACTGTTTCTTGGTGAAATTGATACATTAATCCCATTGATGAATAAAAGCTTCCCGGAATTGGGATTGAAGTCTGAGGATTGCATTGAAATGAGCTGGGTTGAATCTACCGTCAATTTTGCCGGATTTCCAAACGGGTCACTTCTAGAAGTATTGTTGGACAAGAAACAGCTTTTCAAGAGCAATTTCAAGGCAAAATCAGACTTTGTGACAGAACCAATACCTATAATTGGACTTGAAGGAATATGGGAGAGGTTTGTAGAAGAAGAGATAGCTATAATGATAATGGACCCTTTTGGTGGAAAAATGAATGAAATTTCAGAATCTGAAACTCCATTTCCACACAGAAAAGGCAATCTCTACAACATACAATACTTAAAGAAGTGGGAAAAAAATGGAGTGCGAGAATCAAACAGGCATGTACATTGGATGAGATCACTCTATAAGTACATGGGACCTTATGTTTCCAAGTCTCCAAGAGCTGCTTATGTTAATTACAGAGATTTGGACTTGGGAACAAACAATCATGACAACACTAACTACTTGCAATCTACTAGTTGGGGAATCAAGTATTTTAAGTGTAATTTCAAGAGGCTAGCACAGTTGAAAAGCAAGGTTGATCCAGAAAATTTCTTCAGGAGTGAGCAGAGCATTCCACATTATAAATAGAGACACTGTTGTTCCAGCTTCATCTATGTGTGATCCTGATCATATTTATATAATTAAGAGTTTTCAATTATGTCAAAATGGAGACCGTAATTTCTCATTAATATTTGAAAACTGACTTGATGACAATGCATTATATCAAAAAAAAATTACGGTATCTATCTATCCACCTATCTAAACCAGGTATTTTTTTTGAAACTTTTACCATTGACTTGGGAGTCATTTGCCCAAACCTCACACTCGTATATCTACCAGCTGAGCTACACCCCTAAGGGCATCATATCATCATATTATATAGTATATAAATAGTTACTTTTCATGTGGGAGAAACATGGGGTATTATTTAATGTTAGTATTAAATATTTATTTTTCATAAAAAGTTTATCATTAAACTTAATAATATATGTTTATATATAATAGATAATATAAAAAGTTTAATGTTAGTATTCATATTATATAATATAAAAATAGCTACCTTTTATGTGAGAGTAACATATGGCATTATTTAATATTAATATTAAATATTTAATTTTTCATATATAATAATCATATATATATATATAATAGATAATATAAAAATTTTAACGGTAGTATTATCATTAAACTTAATAATATTAATACTATTATTAAATTTTCAACAAAGCTATTCTTGCCAAACATCCAAATACTCTTGTAGCCAAGGTGCTTAAACACTATTATTTTCGTGACTCTTCCTTTTTGCAGGCTACTGCCAATGGCTCAAGTTCGTTTCTTTGGAGGAGTTTCTTGTGTGGAATTGGTAGAAAATGTCACATTTTTAAACGATTTGGTGACAAAGTTAGTACTTTAATAAGTTAAGTTTAAAAGGCACCAATTATGATGAACTACCAAAATTGCCCTTAGTTAATCATTTATGTTATTCTCTTCGTACTTTTCTCTCTCCACACTTCCAACAAAAACGACAGTAGTGCTAACTTAGTGACTCTCTCTTTCTGCAAATAAAAGTTCAAGGTTGCTTTAGTACAACAAGGTAATATTTCGTGCAAATACTTCTTGTAATTTGTTCACATTTTCATTTGTTCATAAACAAATATGTTATAGGAGTGTTTTGAAAACCTTCAGCCATTATGAGAATTTTGGATCTCCGAGACTTTGTAAGCTCTATCCAAGCATTTTAAAATTTTGGTCGAGTCTTTTAAAATATTCTCCGAGCCTTTTGAAGTCTTCTCCGAGACTTTTCGTGTCTTCTCCGAAACTTTTCATGTCTTCTTCAAGACTTTTCAATGAATCACTATCCGAGCCTTTTCAAGTCTCCTCCAAACATTTTCATGTCTTCTCCGATACTTTTGAATGAATCACTATCCGAGCCTTTTCAAGTCTCCTCTGAGCCTTTTCATGTCTTCTCCGAGACTTTGCAATGAATCACTATCTGAGCCTTTTCTTGTCTTCTCCGAGCCTTCTAATGTCTTCTCAGAGACTTTTGAAGTCTTCTCCAAGACTTTTCAATATCCTCACCCGAGCCTTTGTAAATGTAATATGTGAAAATATTTTGTAGTCCTGGATTTTTATTAATGGTTTGTGATGATTAATTTGACAGCATAACGAATCGGGTTAGAATAGTAATATCTTACTACGGTCGATGGGAGCAGTTACCCGACAGAAGTCAGAGGTTTGTTGGATCCGATAACCAGAGAATGTATATGTCAAAGAATATGACTTATGAAGAATCGGTGGCGATCGTGCATACCATTGTGAAGTATGATGTAAAAAATTCAATGTTGATATATCATCAATATCAATCGTTCCTGACAGTACATGTCGCACATTTATAACAAATGACGACGATGTCTAGTTTATGCTAGGGGAAGATCGAGTGATCCCTCAAGTATGTGTGTTGAAAGTATGTAAACAAGGTTAAATTGCTTAAGACGTACCTATAGGGGGGTGAATAGGTTTTTCGCCTAATTTCAAACCCTTGAACAAACTTACGTTTGTCCCTCAAGGTAGCCTTACATACAACATAAACATCACGGAATCATACTAAGACAAGTTATCATGTGATCATTCATACATTGTCTAAGTATCAATAAGTTGTATGAGGTATAAAGAAAATACAAAAAACAATTAACAAGAATACTTGTATATCAATATATGTTCAATCGTTACAAGCATATACAAATATTGCTATAAATAAAATTCTAAACAATATACAAAAGAAATGTAATTACAAATATGATCAAAAGAATATATTTACAAATCACACTTTACAAAATCTTGAATCCAAAACATCACAAGTGAAGATTGTACTACAAGATTAAAACATATACAAAAACAAATATAAAAGATAGAGATAGAAATAATTAACACAAGGGATTTTTTAACGTGGTAAAACCTCCAAGGAGGAAACATCCTTGGTTGAATTACAACCATTGGGTACTTATATATATTTGGAAAGTAAATTAGAAATTCCACAAAATGACCAATCCTAGTCACCAACCCATGTGGAGTCTATGTTTACCCAATCCCTATTGGAAGATACAAAATCCCTCAATGATGTAAACCACCACATATTGGAACTCATACCAAAACCAACATCGTTGGAAGATTAGAAATTCCTCAAGAGTGCATACACATCCCATGTACCCCGCTCTATCGAACTCTATGTCTAACCAAACACCCGGGCCTACCAATATATAAGCCAACTCTCTATATAAGGCACACGTGCCTCTAGAAAGCCTCCCATGCATGACTATCCAAGTCCTCCCGACTCTAGCCATGACTTCTTGCTTGTCTATCTAAGTCCTCCTGACTCTAGACAAGACTTCTTGCTTACCTATCCAAGTCCTCCCGACTCTAGGCAAGATTTCTTGCTTGGCTATCCCAGTCATCCCAACTCTAGCCAAGACTTTATGTCTTTTACAAGGACTTCCTAGTGTGATCATGTGAATGCAAATGATGCAATCAATCAAAACAACATAGAACATGTGATCAATACATTCCATGGAACAACTAGATCTAGAGATGTGAAAACACAAGCAATAGAAATCTAGATGCAAAAACATGAATGAAAACCTAGAGCATGTGAATACAATTAACACATAAAAACTACTAGATTCATTCATACAAATAACATTTGAACAAAACATATGCATGAGGCACAAGTTCAAGATGTTATAAACATACATAAAAATGCTAGAATCACAAAATGTATTCAACAAGTATTCTAGCCAAAGATTTAGAGATAGGAGATATGTTAAAAACAAATCAATCCTAAATATCTCTAAAAACACATATAAAGGCTCTAATCCTAGATTTCATCAATCATGGATCAAAGTCAAATATAAAGGATTATTAATCATAAACTTGATCAATCAAGTCTCAAACAATCCTAGATATCAATCTAATCACAATACAACTCCCAATCATGTTAAAAACAAAGAATCCAAGATTCTAGTCAACATGTGTCTCTAATTAGACTATTCAATTAGATTGATTATGATGCTACCTTTCTCTATAGCATTCACTAAACAAACATATACATATAGAAGAAGAAACCCCAAGCAAATTGGAGGTTAAAAAAGATGAAATCACAAAGTTATGAACTCTACCTCAATTACAAGAGCTGGTTCGATTTTCTGAGGAGATCTGTCAGAAAATCAATCAAAAAGCTGCACAACCACTTGGAAAAGGTATAGGACTCGAATACGAACAATCTCCAACTTGAATCACTCAATTCCGACTCCGTATGAGAAAGTTATGGTGTTTGGAAGTTGAGAAAATTTGGGAGAAAATCATAGACGGGATTTCACACTTTTTCTTCTTGGAAAAGAATGGAGGGAAATGGAGAGATTTAAAAAGAATGGAAGAAGGGAAAAATTGTCCAAAACAAAAGTGACCATCAGCCACCTCCACGTGTGGTCAGCGTGTGCCACACGTGGCCAGAGAGGAGCTCTGGCCGTGTGGCACACGTGGTCCACACGTGGCCATCTAGCTTGGCCTTTTGGCCGAGCAACCTCCTCGCGCACCTCTCGCGTTCTTCAGCCGTATTCGGGCATCCAAACTCCGAATTCGAATCCGTTTTCAGATTACGAACCGTGACTCCCTCACGCACGACGAAGAATATGAAACTTTGACAAAAAGTTGAGAATTCATCTCGGAAAACGATGACGAACACAACTCAACGAATGAGAACGAAAAGTAGCGTAGCTACATCGTTTGGACTCGAAACTTAACGTATGAGTAACCGAAATGACCGGGACTCAATAAGGAATAAATTAAGCACTATTACAAGTCCAAAACACAAGAAACACAAACATACAAACACAAGTTCACATATGAATGCCATTTCCTAGACATAGTCCTAGAACATGCAACTCTAAAATGTATGAGCATTTGAGTTCAATGCACGAGTATACAAAATCATGTGAATGTGTTATATAAATGGTGCACAACGATGTAGAGACACATATAAATGATTTGTGTGTGTGTGCCTATGCCTTGTAAGAGGAATGAGGTCGATTATACCTTTAATGAGCAATGAAGCTTATTTCCCCTTATCAAGCCATCATCTTGCATGTACCGTAGTCAAATCTTTCTTTGAAGCTTTGTATCATCATCAACATGACCACATAAACATTTACAAGATAAACACGTTTTGATATGGAATATATGCCAACAACAACCAAAAACCTAACATGTGTCAATGTAACTGAAAGGACAACTGGAGATTTGATAGGAAATGATATCCCTCCTCTTGAAAATACCCAACAATTTGGATCCTTTAGCGGTAGCAACCAAGTGTTCACCCAAATGAGTGCCACCGAAGGTGGGGGAAACATGTGTGGTGTCCCACCGGTAGCGGTTGACCATGCAGATGTAATTAAATCTCAATTTAGCGATGTGTTTGGTTGTCGAATTGAGCAGTACAATGAGTAGTACAATGAGCATATCAATTACCCGAACCATGAGGTGGATAATGAGGCAAATAATGAACAGGTTGATGATCTATAAAATATAGATGAAGAGCCTGCACAAATTCAAACATGTGGTAGACGTGTACAAGAAGTTAGTTGCACTACACCAGATATGCCTGGGACTTCCAAGGTCCGGTATAATATAACAGCATCTGATTCTAATAATGCGACAACGTGGGTTATTCCCGGAGCAGATTCATACTCGTTTGGTATTGGTAAAAGCAACACCTTGGCAGCTCAAGAATCTAGAACCATGATTTATAAAGGTCAATTTTTTTCGAGTAAAAAGGATTTGAATAGGCTAGTTGGCCATTTTGCAATGCATCAGAACTTTGAATGAAAGGTAAAGAGGTTCAATAAGATAACTTTACATCTGGTTTGCATCATTGACGACTGTACGTGGAAATTAAGAGCGGTGAGGAGAGATAAAGGGACTTACTTTCAAGTCAGAAGTTTTGTTAATGAACACAGTTGTCCATTAGAGGAGATTCACCATCGCCACTGACAAGTTAGTGCAGTCATAATCGGAGAAGTCGTTGCACCTAGACTTCAACAACATGATGGTCATCTCATTCATCCCAAGGATGTAATCACCGATATGAAAACAATGTATGGCATCCAAATCATGTACAGAAAGGCACATGATGCTCTGCAATATGCATTGTCATTGACCTATGGAATACATGAAGAAACTTTCCAACTGCTGCCATCTTTTGCATACGTTCTAGAATAGCAAAATCCTAACACAATCACTGAATTACAGTGCGTAGACAATGGTAAATTCCTCTACTTTTTCATGTCGTTAGGGTCTTCAATTAGAGGTTTCCGGAGGTGTATGCATCATGTGATTGCAATCGATGGTACCCATTTGAAGGGAAGATTCAGGGGTACAATGTTTGTTGCAACTACACAAGATGGAAATGAACAAGTGTATCCAATTGCTTTTAGGTACGATGACTCAGAAAACAACCTTTCATGGGAGTGGTTTTTGGAATGCTTAAGGGATGCCCTTGGTCATATAAATGATCTGGTTTTCATTTTCGATCGTCATGCAAGCATTGAAGCAAGGATTTCTAAAGTGTTCCCTTATGCAACTCATACCATATGTTGCTGGCATTTTGGTGAAAATATGAAGAAGCGATTCCACAGAAAGGATGTTGCCAAAATAATGGATAATATAGCTAGGTCGTATAGTGAAATCAAGTATAATCGCCACATGGAGGAGTTACATAAGCTGCACAAGGCTGCATTCAATTATGTCATTGCTGCTGGTCCACACAAGTGGTCCCGCGTACACTATCCTCAAAGAAGGTACTGAGTGATGACCACAAATGTTACAGAGTGCATAAACTCATGCCTAAAATTCTCACGGCAACTGCCATTGATGACAATGGTAGAGTTCATTAGGAATATGCTACAAAAGTGGTTTCACGATCGTCATGCAGCTACACAATTCATGCGTCATCGATCAACCGACGCAACATATCTTGTGATCTTGAAACATGTCAAGAAGTGCAGTTATATGACCGTAAATCCAGTTGACTGGAACATATTCTCCGCCAAACACAAGAAAAAACAGTGGATTGTTAACTTAGCCCGGAAGATTTGCACATGCAACAAATTCCAAATGGATTTTTTTCCATGCTCACACGCACTCGCAACGGTAAGGTACATGACAAGTTATAGTTAACACTTTATATTACCCCAACGTGAATCTCATTGTTTTTATTGTTGCAGGGAGCGGAACTTGGATTTCACATCTCTATGTGCGAACTACTACAAGAGGGAGATACTTATTGATGCATACTCGATTCCTATTATGCATGTTGGCCATCCTTCTTCATGGGTAGTGCCATACGACATTGCAGCGCGGGAGGTTTTAAATCCAAAGACGAAGAGATAATCAGGTCGCCCGATAGAGGGTCGACATGCCTCATCTTTAGAGAGGACAACCAGTACATAATAGCAAGGAGTGTTCCAACCCACCTATGGTTAGTGAAGGTCCTAGCAGAATTTTCCCAGAGGAATACTGTTGTAGGTGCAGCATCTGTCATTTAATTGGACAC
Source organism: Acer campestre (assembly GCA_954870605.1). NCBI lineage: Eukaryota > Viridiplantae > Streptophyta > Magnoliopsida > Sapindales > Sapindaceae > Acer > Acer campestre. Next base: position 22,951,353 of record OX940809.1, on the reverse strand, counting down.
AACAAACAAATGTGCCCTAAGAAGGACTTTACCGTGGAATGAACGGAGCCGTTGAGGAAGGCAATCAAACATAACAAGGCAGTACAAGAGGAAGACGAATTGCCACCAGAAAAGCTTGTGATTGCTAATGAGGAACATGTCTCCAACTTGATATCTTCCAACATTGTTCAGACTTTAGGAACCATGTTTGATACAGTTGTGTTATGAGACCCTTGCTTCTTATGCTTTTATGTTGACCTATTCTGATTTATTTTTTTGTTATAGTGTTCATCATTCGTTGTATTGTTTATGGATTTCAATGTATGAAATATGTGTTGAACTTTTCATTGCAAACACTTCAAAAAATATATTAAAAAATTCATCATTTCATTACTCAAATGTTTTGTACATCAACTAAATGTTCTTAGAGTTACAATAAACCTCCATGGCCATCTTCTCCCGAATGGTGCCCATATCAGCTTCAGACCAGTCGAACGTATCCTTGTTCCCCGTCAGGTACTCTTTCATTTTCAAAGTATGGGCAACACAGTTACCCTTACAACTCACCACATGAACAACCGTTAGAATGGAATGTTATTAAAACCAATTGGGATAGAATAAGATCTTAAAACATTCATACCTTCTATCCTATTGGGGCACACGATCTGCAGACACAAACCTCATCCGAAAGGGACCATCCTTCTTTTTGTACATCATATCACCCCTCTATCTGTTCCTATGAAAGTGCACTGCATGCAGTATCGAGGGTAAAAAGTACCTTAAGCACGCGACCTGGTTATTCCTGTGGCTAAATGGGACCTCTTGTCTAAACGGGTCCATCAAGTAGATTAACCTTGTTTTGAGATCGACGCTGGCCATAACCTAATGCGTAGGTCCAAGGTTACAAGGAATCAGAACCTGCAGGTGTTTCAACAAATTGTTATCAGTGTCAAATTTATTTATTATACACATTAACACCATGTAAATTAAACACTCACTGCATCAACATCATGCCATGGCAAGTTTCCTGATGGGAGCTCTCCACATACCACCATAAGGTCATCATGGGACCACTAGTGTTTCAGCACATACCAACCCTTTGGGGATTTGTTGTCCGCAGTAAGCGGTAGTTTGTTCTAGATATGACATAACAATGACTGTACATAGAAAATTTACCGAAACGTTAGGTAAAAGATGTATGAAACACATCAATGCACAAGCGAAAACCATGTAATATAAACACTTATATAGAATTGTGAACCCAGTATGTTGATCATCGAACCATAGACAGTGGGGTATAAACGTTGATGCTTCTGGAGAATCTTCAAGTACACGTCAATATGCTGACAATTTCAACATTTTGTATTGTTAGGATTCTACCATTTGTGAAAGAAACTTATATAGATAGTTCAAGTAAGGAACATACCATATCCTCTAACTCCATGAAGTTGGTTTGAAATTGCTGGAACCAATTGAGGCCTACTGGCTCATGTAGATCCACATCATGTCTACAAAATTATTGAAGAATTTAGATAACCAAGTACTTTGACGTAGGTGTTTGAAAATACTATACAAAAATTGTAATTTCTACGATTATACTTATAATTCCCCCGTCAGGTTCCATTTGTAAGCTTTGTACGCCTCAAGCTGGTCAGAAGCAACCAATCCGTGTGGCATCCATTCATGTGGTGGCAATGGTATAATCCTTGGCCTCTTTGGTCGAAAAGGGTCTATGTATGGGGATCGCTGCTGCTGACCTCACTATCGAATCTGATCTTGATGCCTCAGGGGTGGGGGACTTCAGTCCAAAGCATTAGGATCCACCAGATTTGGTGTGGGGAGGAACGGTGTGAGTAGGAACTCTGTACATTGGGATCCACCAGATCGGTGCGGTGTGAGGAGGAGCGATGTGGGATTGATAGGAGGGGTGCGTCGCGACGAACCAAATCTGTCCCCTTGGATCGCCTGGAGGGGTTTGCAGCATTGGGATCGACCGGAGGGTTGTGCTCCGAGGAGGAACTCTGTACACGTTGGAGGGTTGCGCTACGACGAGCGGTCTACGGTTAGGTCTGATAAATGAACAGGATCATGCAGCTGCGGGGACAAACTATCCACGGTGAGGTCCTGAGGCAATACCTGCTCCAATAGTACTGTCTATGTACCACCACGCACTTGCTCTCGTGCAGTCATAACTGGCTCTCGCTAATCAGCTAATGTCTCCGTAGGACTAGTACGCCCCCCCCCCCCCGTCCAGTGTTAGGGTCTGTCCCGTCCTGATGACCACCTGGCCTATCTCTGGGAGTAAAGTCTCGGTCATCAAATGGTGGACCATCCCGATGGGACTACGAGGTCAAACCTTGAAGTGCCCGAATCAAGCCTAAAAACTCCATATGCTGCTTATCTCGTTTCTCATTACCCTTTCAGACCTCCTCTTTTAAAGTGAGGATATCCTCCTGTAATCTCGGATGGCATCCATTATTTCAGTGAATTTACGGTTCCAGCGGTCCTGAAAGGATTTCGAACTCTGTCAGTACTAAAACCGTTCACTTGATTGAAATTAAATAATGTGGTACAAATATTTTTACGTACCTCTGGATGCCCACCAACGCCTCCTCATGAGTCACCTCCAGTTCGAGGCTGTCTAGGCAACATGAATCGAACCCACCTACGCCTTTGCCTCACGGGACTCCCACTCCCACCCTCCGGATCAGAACCCTCTATATCACTACATCTGGAAGACGAACCCTCAGTATCACTGGGTCTGACAGTCGTATGTCATTCGGGATCGGGGTAAATGCCATAGGCATCATACAGATTGTCTCCCTCATAAATGCCTTCGAAGTATCGTTCAGCCCTCTCAACTGTCGTTGGCACCAATTCAACCCTCACAAACATCTAAAATCGTAGTTAGACCTTTGTAATTGTATGCATATTAATAACTATGAACATTAACAAATAAGATACTTACCATTTCACTAAAAATGTTATCCAATTTGTCCCCCCTCGTTCGCTGACTCAACTCCCACTTCAGAATACAGAGGGATAGCTCGATTTCACTATGGGTCCCATAGTCTCTGTTGCCAAGCTCGGGAATAACCTCAAAAGTAAATATCTTTGTAATAGAAAAGTACGATAAGAATCCAATACATCAGTCATATGAAAAAAATTACAATTAAAGTACGTAATCAAATTGTAAATTCTCACCAACAGTGCATGTTTTAGACCGTATATGTTGTACATCTCCATGGTGTGTACGTCAACGCCCTTCTGTCGTCATTTTTCGAACCGCTCCCGTTAACCGGCCAACGCATGCTTGAAACCATAAATAGACCGCCTATACATGTGTGCACCCCACGAGAACGCATCAAAAGCGCCCAAGTCCTCCACTAGGTGAAACTGCCATACTGGAACTTTCTCTCTCTCGTCCAACCCCATCAGTATCCAGTTAAGCATATACAATAAGCACATCTTAACCGCATCGTACTGCTCGGTAAAAACACCAATCTACAATACGGCTCTCAGCTCTCCGCTCTCCATACTCAATGTCATCTCGACTCGTAAAGTACCACTGGTGTATACCATTCTCTACCATATCATAGGTCGACATGTCGGGAATGACTTCGAACTTCAATCTAGTGATCAGACAAAACTTAACCTTCGAGAATCCGACCGAATGAAACCTAAAAGAAATCTCATGTCATCTTCCGGCCCATCGTGATACAACTCACGAATAAGCAACAGATGGAAAATGTCACCTGAAAACTTCATCTGACGATGCATCAAAAGGAAATGTCTAAAACACGACTCAATATACCGATGTCGTTCTTCGACCGCAAGATGTTCAGATACCCTGTTAAGTGCAGTGTCGATATCTCTATTGTCATCGAAATGGTCATGCCGAGTTATTTTTCCCCGAGTACCTTTCATCCTCCGGAGTTTTAAGCAAATCTTTAGGCTGATTCCTCATCTGCATATTCACAGAAAAAAAACATATAAGCTCATTAAAAGGCTCGGAGAGTATATGACAAGGCTCAGAGAAAAAATGAAAAGGCATGGAGAGTATATGAAAAGGCTCGGAGAGTATATGAAAAGGCTCGGACAAATTAGGAAAATGCTCGAAAATAGTGTTAAAAGTCTCGGGGTTTCATATTTGGTAAAAGTCTCGGACAACGTATTAAAAGGCTCGGATTACTATTTAAAAGTCTCGGACAACGTTTTAAAAGGCTCAGAAAAGTCTCGAAAAACGTTTTAAAAGGGTCAGAGATTCAAAATTGAAAAACCTATTCTTATTCCTTAAAAAAGCTCGGCGTACTACTTAAAAGTCTCAAACAATGTTTTAAAAGGCTCGGAAAAGGCTCAGACAACGTGTTAAAAGGCTTAGAGATTTAAAATTGACAAACCTATTAACATTCCTTAAAAAGGCTCGGATTACTATTTAAAAGTCTAGGAAGACGTTTTTAAAGGCTCGGAAAAGGCTTGGAAAACATTATAACAGACTCGAACAGCGTTTTAAAAGGCTCGAAAACCCAGATCTTTTTCGTCTTCTGCATTCAAACCCTAATCTAAACCTAAACTAACCCGAGACATAATCTAAATTAAACACACATAAACTAACAACAAAAACAAATCAAAACAACAACCAACATAAATTTATCAACAACAAAACCGAAATCGAAACATAACATTACCGTGAGATTGCAGGTTCTCGTCGACTTCAGGACTGTAGCGCCACCGCCGGTGTGTTCGCCGTGAGATTTTGATCAGGCCAAAATTGGTATGATTTTGGCCCTCATTTCCGTTTCTTTTTGCTTGATTCTCGGGCATTTCCCCGTGTTTAATGTTGTTAAATTGAGTGTTTCAGGTTTTATTAGGTTTCAGAAGCAATTGAGATGAAGGTGGAGGACTTGTGCGAAAATGTCTCACAAATGAGAAGAAACAGGGCATTTTCGCCACTTGGGCATAAGAGGGCGCCACTTGAGCGCCATGGCGACAGAAGAGTTCCCAAAGGCATCAGAAGGTCGCCACTTGGGCGCCACTTGAGCGCCATGGCGACAGAAGGTCACAAAAACAATCAGGTGGGGTCGCCACTTGGGGTCGCTCTAGCGACCTCCCTTGCAAGTGGCGACCTAGTGCACTCAAGGCATGGTCGCCACTTATGGTCGCCAGAGCGACCTTGATGGTACAAATGGCGACCTCTTCACATTTCCAAGGTCGCCACTTATGGTCGCCAGAGCGACCTAGAGGATACAAGTGGCGACCTCTACACATTTTGGTCATGTTCGCCACTTGACAAATGGCGAGAAAGATGGTTTTCAGAGCGACCTTTTCATCTAACCGTTTTACGCTCCATGGTCGCCATAGCGACCAAATAGCGACCAAGGCTCCACATCAGCAAATCAAGTCGTTACCAGTACATGTCCATGAGTGAGTATATATATGGAGCGTCTCTTCATTTTCAAGCATCGAAAAATCAGAGCAAATTTCAGAGAATTTCCATTTCAGATCTAGATCATCATCCATGGAACATTATTCATCATCCTCCATTTCTCTCCTTGAACTCATCTAATCCATCCAACCCTCAACACAAAACCTTGATTACTTCACTACATCATTCCTCATCCCACCATTTCTCCACCAAAATCCTTAGTAACTTTCCACCAAAACACCCACATTCCAAGACATTTCCTCAACCTCCATTCCTTGCATCTAGGAGCATAGAGGAGAAGAAGGATTGAGCTTAAAGAAGGTGACCCAAGGGTTATTTCCTTATCATTTACTTCTTTTCATTTATTGCAATTATGTGTAACTAAACCCCTAATCTAGGGGATAGATTTGAGGAACAATTGGTTGTGGGTTTAGTCTAGCTTGTAATGAATCTCTTATGTGTTCTATTCATTCAATTTAATTAGATTCCATTCATTATAATTGACTTGTATATCACTTGTTGATTGCTATCTTGAGTGGAATAATTTGTTATATATTCACATGTGGATTGACAATCTTTGTGTGATTAAGAACCCATTGGATAGGATAGATTAGTGGTGGGTATATCAACCCCACTAATCTAAGCCTCTAAGTGGTTAACATAATGAGATTGGTACATTAATGATGCTAGTAGCTTACCCACATCCAAGTGTTAATCGATCTATTCCCTAGTTCTCTCATTAATTGATTTTATCACTATTCTTATCAAGGTGTTGAGTATTCTATTTTTCATAACATTTTTGTGTATTTTCATTTGAGTAGTTTAGCATTGGTGGCTTTAGAAACCACACATTTATCAAACTCTATGATTTGTTTTATTGTTCTAAGATTAGTCAATTTATCTAATTAACACTCCATTCCCTGTGGAACGAACTTGCTCACTATTTTGCTATCAAATCACATTTTAAAAGGATTAAGTGGCTTTAAAAGAGTTTTCAAGAATCAACCAAAAAACTATTATTATTACTATTTTGTTGAGTACACAAACGACCTCATCAGATTTATAGCCAGATTTCTTGCACCAAAGCTTTGTCTCTCCACTGTTCTCTCTCTCTCTCTCTCAACTTTTTTCTCTCCACGTTTGAAAGGACACAAACTGCCAAAATAAGGGTATTTTTTCTGGTCACCTATATAGGTGTCTTTTAAACTAAAATTAGTAATGTGGTGTCTTTCTTACAAAAAGCGCCCCAAATAGAGACATTAAAATTTTGAACCCAGTTTCTTGTGGGGTCGCGAGATCTTGGAGGCTGGTTTGCAGTAGAGAGTAGGGGATGGCTGCTCAATTCAAATTTACAAGGACCGTTGGTTGCCTCAACCCCCTACCTTCATGGTCATTTCCCCTCATTCTCTGAATGCTACTGCCATGGTCCAGTCCCTTAAATTGGATTCTAGTGGGTAGAATGAGGAGCTGGTCCGAAATTCTTTCCTGCCGAATTATGTGTCGCTGATTTTGAGTATCCCTTGCCCAGTTTGGTCAATCCCAGACTCTTTGGTTTGGCACTATGATAAATAGGGCTCTTATTCGGTCAAGTCTGGTTATCACCTGGGATACTCCCTTACCTTGAACCCCAGCCCTTAGGGTTTAAATGGGACTGAGTCTTGGTGGAAATTCCTTTGGCGCATCCGAGTCCCAACTAAGGTTAAGTTGTTCCAGTGGCATGCTTGTCGAGATTGGGTGCCTACGTTCAGCAATCTTGCTAAGAGGGGGATCATTGTGGATAATGTTTGCTTGTTTTGTAAAGGCAATTAGGAGTCAACTTTACATGCCTTGTGGTGCTATCCTGAGCTTAAACAGATTCACCTCATGTGTCACTTTATGAAGAGTGTCCCAACTAGGGAAGACATGAGTTTTACCGATTTTATGATTGCATGTATAAGCCTTCCCAGTCCAGATGACTTTGAGTTATTATGTTTGATCCTGTGGAAGATTTGGCATCGTCGCAATGGGCAAGTTCACAATACTAATCGGGTTATGGACAAGGATATGGTTTCTTGGGTTGTTGCTTGCCTATCTGATTACAAAAATGCTAATTCTGATGGTGAGTTCACCCTGAAGACTAGCGGTGGTAACGTGGTTTCCTAGAGTCCCCTATATGTTGGCTATTTTAAGCTAAACACCGATGCTGCTCTTGATGTAGCTTCAGGCACAGTCGGTTTTGGTATTATTATTCACAATCATATGGGTGATGTCATGGCCTCTGACCACTCTTAAACGAGCACCCACAATAGTACGGAGCCAAGGGAGTAGTACAATGATGAATAGAATTCGTCCCACAAGGATTGATGAATTGATTACCACAATTGATTGATTTCGTTACTATTTAGACAAGCAAATATTTAATGATAAGATTATACTACTCAAAGTTAGTTAAATTAGATTACAACTATGATTTCAATTAATGAAATTAAACAAAGCAAGTAAAAAAACCAAAACCAAACACAAGCAAGTGGTTGTAATATGTATGGGAAATTAGGCTAAGACCAAGATTCCACCTATCCAATCCTTATCAATTTTAGGCACATCTTTGAAATAAAATATGCAAGTGTGTGTGTAGATTCATGACACCCTCAATTAATCTCTAACCTCTCTCAAGTGATAGAGACAATATTTATATGCACCAACAACCTATTTCTCAATGGTTGTCCGAACTACATACAAATTCATTAAGCTTCATGGCACACAAATGAATCCTAGAGGCTAGCATCGCATATCTCTATCTTACCAACCTCTATCACTCATTTCATCGAGCACGTTGTGTGCTTATCCTCTTGGTACTTCACACAATAACCAAATAATCACTAAATGCTAGCTAGACATTCAATAATCATTAAGAACATGAAATAAATGTACACAACACAAGCAATGGAGATAAAGTTATGGCCTTTACTAATAATTCATGGAAAAGGTCTCATCTTGGCCTTAGCCAAGATGGATTTAGTTCATATTACAAGTAATGACTACAAAAGATGTGAAATGAGTACAAGCCATGAGTAAGAACAAGTAAAAGTAAAGAGAGAAAGGATTAGAGTAAACTAATGTGAAGAGTTTCTCCTCTCTTGCTTGGATGTGCTTGGCTTCTTCTCTCTTTGACTTCTTTTGCTCCAAGGTGGGATTTTTATGGTAGATGTATGTGAGGAAATGAAGTGGTGAAGTGGGATTTATGTTTAGATGGTGATTTGATGGAAGTGTTGAGTGATTTAGTGTAGGATTTGGGTTAAAGATGTGTTCTTGGGAGGTTTGGAGTGAGATGGGAGTGTTTTTTAAGCTCAAGGGTCGTGGTAGAGGTCAGGTGAAATAAACAGAAATGGGGTATTTATATTTTTGGAAATGTGGCACAAAACCCTAGGCAAACTTCCCAGAAATGGGGCTAACCGCTGTTCACCCGCTCTACGTAGGGCGGGTGTACAGCGATTCCTCTTGTTTTGCACGTAGGGCGGTTTTGGGCGAGTAGGGAGCGGTGGCTCATTGGAGTGAAACCACTGTTCACCCGCTCTACGTAGGGCGGGACGTAGAGCGGGTGAAGGGCGGTTTTGCTATTTTGGTCTTCCATTCGCTCTTCATAGGGCCATTTGGGGGCGAGTGTGAAGCGGTGATCCTCTGGAGTAAATCCGCTGTTCACCCGCTGTATGTAGGGCAGGTGAAAGGCGGTTTTACCTTCTTAATCTCCTAAAATTCCAGATTTACCCCAAACTTCTTCTTTCTTTGTCAATGTGCCCCTGGAAGCCAAGAAACCTGCACAAGCTTATTTTAAGAGTTAAATACTTGGTTTTTACCTAGAAAACGGATGAAAAATGATAGGAAACAGGGCTACACTAAGTGTAGAAATAGGCATTATCAGCCTCCAGCTCTTAGTTTGTGGTAGCTGAGTTTTCTCCTCAGACAACAAAGGTTGTGGCCATTTTAAGGGGGTTGATGTTTGCTCATGATGCTGGCCTGCTTCCCTACTCTATGGAGTCTGATACTCAAGGGATTGTGAATCTGATTAACACTGGTGTTATGCCTTGCTCTGAGGTTGGAATCGTTATCAATGATATTCTTCTCTTGTTGAAGTCTAGTTCCAATAGTTCTGTTAGTTTTGTCCCTCGTCTTACCAATGTGGCTGCTCATTGTTTAGCTAAATTCATAGGGATGGCAATAGGGTGGGGTGGCCTTCCCCGCACCTCACCCCATTTATTTTTTAAAAACCCATCCCCTCATAAAACCCCACCATAGATGGAGCGGATTGGGGCTGGGTAGGGTACAACAAGGAATGCTTTCCCCATCCCCACCCATTTACCCCATTTATAATTTTTTTTATTATTTAAATAATAAGTATATAACCATTGAATATGATATAACATATAAAGTAGTAAATAATTCCAAAAAACTATTTAAAAAACACCTCATAAACATAATTCTCACAAGTAAATTCAATCATTTTCAAACATAAACATAAAATATGAAGTCAAAATGTTCGAAAATCGTAACGCTAATCATCTAATAGTTGCATTTATTTCTCTATTTCTCTCTTCTGTAGTTTGTTTCCACCCCATGTTGTTCTTATATGTTTACACAATTTTCTTTTGATAACACCAATATTGGTTCTTCACTTTCTAGTGCATCTGTAGACTTATTTGTGCCCACCTGAAGTAGTGATAAATGAATTAAATTTAATTCAGGAGTTGAGAATTATTAAAGTAATAAACTTGAAAAAAAAAAAAAAAAAAAAAAACTGTTGTTATTAAAATTTTAATTTTAAAAGTTATTTGAAAAAGAAACTTACTATATGTCCTCTTATGTTTGAGGTTGAAACTTGAATGGTGAACTTCAAGTTGTTTGAGGATTAGAGACTTAGAGTTGAAGTTAGAGTCTAGGGTTTTTTTAATAGTATTTGGTTTTGTCATTTTATGTTAAGTAACAGTTAAGAGATATAAAGTTAGAGTTAATGTGTGTGTATATATATATATATTTTTTTTTCCTTTTTTTTTTCTTATATATATTTATTTTATTTGAAACCACGTAGTTTAACTAAATATTATTTTAAGCGGAGTGGGGAGTATAAAACTCATCCCCGCCCCATACCCATTGAGGATTAGACTCTCTATCCCCATCCCACCCCATCCCTACCAAATTAAAACTCATCCCCATCCCAAAAGTGCGGGTCCTCGTGAGGAATTTTATCATCCCTATAAATTCAGCTTTTCTATTCCCTGTAAGCAGTTCTGGCTGGAGGATTTCCCACCCTTTGTGACCTCCATTGTTATGAGCAATTGCTTTGTTTCTTGAGTTTTGGGTTATAAAATTGGCTTACTGTTTTAAAAAAAAATTAATAATATTTATATAATATAAAAATAGTTACTTTTCATATGAAAGTAACATGTGGCAATATTTAATGGTAGTCTTAAATATTTAATTTTTCATATATAATAATCATATATATAATAATATAATATATCATAAAAAATTTAATGTTAGTATTATCATTAAACTTAATAATATATATAATAATATATAATAGATAATATAAAAAGTTTAATGTTAGTATTATCATTAAAAAAATTTAAATATTACACTATTACATAAATTTAGGGTTTTTTGAGAATGAGAGAGAACTCGAACCCGCAACCTCGTATTGTAGGTTTAAGGGATTTATCACCGGACTAACCTTATTTCGTCATATTATTATTAAATTTAAATTTATATAATATAATAATATAATATAAATAACTATTTCTCATGTGGGAGTGACATGTGTCATTATTTAATGTTATTATTAAATATTTAATTTTTTGAAATTAAGTAATTACTTTATGGTCATAAGGTGGTTCTCTAGTAAGGAAATCATGAAATTATAAATTAAGTACGTCCAACTACAGTCACACATTAATACTGGGTGTGAGTATTTGTTAATGTGGGAATGTGAATGTGTTGTTGTGGTTGGACATATACATATATATATATATACAGTCTTTCTATTGTCAGTTCGTCCTGACAATAAATATATTATGACGAAGAATGTGGACCATAGATTATGGAGAAGTTTTGACAAGTACATACACTTAGAGTCAAAGTATGTAAATCTAGTGGTCCACGTTCTTTGTCCTGATATATTTATTGTCAGGACGAACTAATAATAGAAAATCTATATATATATATTACATATAAAATCAAATATAATAATATGAAATGAAACTCTTCGAAAAACAAAATATAAAACGAAACTCTCACCATTTAATAAAATGTTAATTTCAAATATTAATTATATCTTATTTAATACTTTTATCCATTGAAATATCTTTTTTTTCCTTTATCATTTTTTATTTTAAAATAAAACACCCACCATTTATTTCTTCTTGTGTCATGGATACTGTATTTTTTTATTTTCGGTTACTTTGGTTTCTTAAAAAACAAAGTGGGGTTAGGGTGTATTTACTTCCCTATTATAATATTATTAAAAAAAATATTGATAGTGAATGCCTTTTATTTATTTGTATTAATAATATCAAATGTTTTTTTTTCTATTCATTTGCATTAATTATTAATTGTAATCTTCTTATTATTTTTCACTAGTTTTCCAACCCAAGCTTTGCACGGGCTTTGTATTAAAAACTATTTGCAAAACAATGTGTTGTTTATACCAAAAATTTGGTTCAAACATATTTAAACATAATGAACATATAGTTTTATTTTTAGTTACCTAAGTCATGTTAACATAGGTGATAGGAATGCTCATACTCCAACCGTTTGTAAATTTTTGAGAGAATATTCACCTCTATTTAATATAAAGCATACAAATGGAATAAAATGAGTCAACTTTAATTATATAACAAAGGGAAGAAAAAAGAAATTTAGCAAACCATTATAGTTTGAGAAGTTTGATAATTATGTAAATAAATTGAAATGTGTTTATGAAGGTAGATGGAATAATTTGAAGGTTGAGTTACTTTGCTGTATATATGGACCGCCTCCTAAGCATTTCACTTGTTTTCTTTCTTGATAGTTGCCATGTAAAAAAGTTAAATGATATTTTGTGTTGGTTATCCATTATAATGAATTTAAATTTTGATTAAATGTGCGGTATATTATGACAAATAACTTACTCTTGTATGCATATTCACTTATTCTTCTATTAAAGTTCTTTATCATGTCCACAATTTTCAGGGGGTATTGTAGATGAGTAAGTTGATGAGTCTTGTGACTTGTAGTCTTTTGATACATCAGATTGTATTTTTTTTTTTTAATTAATTGATATCGAACTGGTATCATGTTTGTTTGTTTTTCCTGTATTATTTAAGGATTTAGTAATTTCACTAATGTATAATCGTAAGATTAATTTTTGATCTTTAAATTATATGGATACTTAACATTATGATAATTTTGTGAAAGAATACAAAAAGAATTTTAAATATTTATTAATATTCTAAATAAATTTAAATTTGAATAGAGCAATAAATGCATGTACTATTGTTATATATATATAATGCATGTATTATCGTTGATAATAACTTAATAAGAATTTAAATCCAAAACTCCTTCACGCGACACGGCGGCCCGTGAGGTTCATCTTTAATATTATATATATAACCTAATGAATGTATACATTAATTTTTTTTATTTAAATACATATGCCAAATTTTGAGGATAGGGGACAATTTATAAATAATGATAAAATCCGTGAACCTATTTGTTAGGTTTGATAATAATTTTTTGAGAGTATTTATGTTTCATTAGCAACATTATTTTTGTAAAAATAATTTATTATAGTTATAACTTATAACATTACAATTATATAAACATTGAAATATAATAATAATAATAATAATAATAATAATAATATATTAAAAATAAAATTTATTATTGCCACGTAATAATATATTAAATTAATAATAATAATCATATATACAGTGATTTTGCTACAGGATCCGCTACAGTGATTTTGCTACAGTGATTTTCTACAGTATTTGATGGATCCTATGTGCATGGAGGCCGCTTTGTCTCTTTCATCTCCAGTGGCAGTGTCTTCCACCTCGAATAGTCTAGTTGGTCTGAGTACGGTGAGTGGAGTGAATTCCTCTTCTCGGGTTGTTCCTCTTGCATCTGGTGGGGTGTGTTCATTGGTTGGTGAGTTGATTCCTTCTCAGCCTGAGGGGGATGTTTCGATGATCGTTTTGGATTCTGTTACAGGTCTCATTCAGAGTCCAGCGCCTATGGTCCAGGTGGTAAGTCTTTTGCGGGTCTTTTCAAATCTTTTCCTGTTGAAACTTTACCGGTGCCATCAGTTCCCTCTAAGAAGGGGGGGTATGTTTCTGTTCGGGTGGATCCGATTGCTTATCAGGCTCGTCTTGAGTTGTGTAAGAATGCTCTTATTGGTCATGTGGTGCTTTCCAGTGGTGAGCGGCCTTGGAAGCTTGTGGATCTCAAGGTAAGACTTAGCAAGCATTGGATGCTAAATTCCGATTGGCGACTTATCTCTCTAGGGAGAGGATATTATCAAATTCTTTTGAAGTCTCCTGCTGAGAAGACTCATGTTTGGGGGTTAAGTTCAGTTCATCTGAAGCCGGGTATTCTTCGCCTACAGCCTTGGGTCCTGGATTTTAACCCATTGTTACAGAAGTCCACCAATGCTTAGGTTTGGGTTAGGCTCTTTGATTTATCGTGGGAATACTGGCATCCAAAAATTATTTCTGACTTGGCTAGAGGGATTGGGGTGCCATTGCGGTTGGACAAGGCTACTAGTGATAGGGATTTTGGTCATTATGCTAGAGTTCTAGTTGATGTGGATGTGTCATCAGTGCTGCCTACTTCAATGTTGCTAGAGAGAGATGAATTTCATAGTTCTTTAATAGCTGTTGAGTATGAGAATCTCCCAGTGTTTTGCTCTACTTGCTCTTCTATAGGTCATTTGCCTAGTTCTTGTCGTTGGAACAAGTCTTCTAAGGTTCCTCTAACTAGTTCTGCAAAATCAACCCAGGATATAGCGGGGGATTCTAAAGTTTTTGGAGCTGATGGTTTTCAGCCTGTTCGGACCCGTTCTTCTAAATCAGTTTATCGCCCTGTTATTGCACCTCATGAGGAGGTCCCATTATCCAATGTTTTTACAGCTATTCATCAGGATATAGGTGGTCAAGATTCGGTGGTTGTCCATACTTCAGTAGGGTCTAATTTGATTTCAGGATCCATTCTGTCCGCTAGTTTGGTTCTTTCTTCGGATCCATCTTCTTCTACCGTGTCGGCTATTTCTGAAATGGTTTCAAGTTCGGTTCCTCCAATGATTTCCCAGGCATTGCAAATTTGCAAGGGTTCAGGATTTGATTATAAGGGCACTGATTCAGTTCTGGTTTCTAGTTCTTCGGTTGTTAATCCTTCTATTAGTTCTATCAGTTCGACTGTAGGGGTGATGCATTATGCTAAGACTATTGTTCAGGGTTCTTCGTTGGTCAATCAGGTTCGTCCTATGGTCTCTACCATTTTATCCAGGTCATCTTCTCGTCCGGGTTAGACAGCTCGTCCGCAAGTTAGGGTTCATGAGGTTTCAGGCAATCACTCATCTGAGGAGGCAGTTGTGTCTTCTTTTTCGAATGTCAATGTGGATCAGAGTAGTGATGGATCTGGTTTTCTTGTTCTTCGGTTGTGGTTCCTAGGGTGCTTATTCGGACCTCGGGTCCATTGTCAGAATCTCAGGCCGAGCTTCACCTCATTGCAAATTCTTCATGGGCTTCCCAAATGGAGGAGGGTGAGTTCGCCGATGATGAGATTGCTCAGAGAGCTTTGAGGGTTGAGCGTAGGCTGGCTTCTTTAAAGTCTGGATATCGGGCTCCTCCAACGGTTTTCGATGATTAATGTTCTCTTTTGGAACTGTCGTGGGATCCGAGGCGAGCCCACGAGGAGGGTACTTAGAGAGTTATGTCGTTTACATAAACCTGCTTTGGTTTGTATTGCAGAGCCTATGGTTGATTTTTCCTCTATCTCTTTAGGTTTCAGGTCTTCTCTCGATCTTCGTCTGGTGGGCATGAATGATAGGGGTGGGTTGATTCCGACTATTTGGGTTTTTGCTTGTGTTTCTTTTCCTGAGGTTCAGATAGTTCATTGTCATGAGCAACATCTTACTATTTCACTTTCGATCGGTTCTCGGGTGCATTGGTACACTTTTGTTTATGCGAGCACTTCTATAGTGGTTCATAGGTCTCTTTGGCAATCTCTTCATGATATGGTTAGTTTGGTTTCTTCTTCCTGGTTGGTTGTTGGGGATTTTAATGCGGTTCTGGGTGCTCATGAGGCTTTGGGTTCTCATTCTCCTGCCCGTGGTTCTTGTAAGGATTTCAGGTCGATGATTGAGGATTGTGATTTGGTTGGTATTCGTTCTCAGGGTGCTCGATTCACTTGGGTTAGAGGTCGCAGTAACCGCACTAGAGTTGAGAGACGATTAGATAGAGTTTTGGTTTCTGATGGTTGCATTTCCTGTTGGTGGGAAATTTTATGTGTGGCTCTTCCCCGTATCTGTTCAGATCACTGCCCGTTGTTGGTTCGGTTGTCAGATTTTGAGGTTTCTAGTGATAGACCGTTTCGGTTTCAGAGCATGTGGTTAGAGCATCCTGATTTTATAGCTATTGTTCGTAGGATTTGGAGCTCTCATGTTGTGGGTAGGCCTCCTCAGGTTGTTATCTATCAGCTGAGAAGCTTGAAGAAGGCTCTCAAGTCTTGGAATTGGGAGGTTTTTGGTGATCTTAACTCTACCATTGCTGGGAAGTGTGCGGAACTTTATTCTATTCAGCTAGATTTGTCTAACCGGGGTTTTTCAGATGATCTTTTTATGGCCGAGGTGAGTGTTCATTTTGAGCTAGATGTGTTGTTACAGAGACGGGAGTGCTTTTTTCGGGATCGATCTAGATAGGGATCGGAACACGTCTTTCTTTCATGCCTCTATCAAACGTAGGCAGTATCGTAATGTTATTTCAGCCCTTTCAATTAATGGGGTTATCTCGGAGGATCGGCCTACCATCAGGGATCATATCATTAGTTATTATTCTGACCTTTTTTCCTCGGATGTTTCTCAAGTTTGAAGAGATTTATCTATTGTAGATGATGTGATTCCTTCCTTGGTAACTGCCGTAGAGAACGTTTTCTTGACTAGCGTTCCATCTGCAGATGAAATTCACAATGCAGTCTTTGCTATGGATGCTGCTTCTGCCTCTGGGCCAGATGGGTTTTCTGGTAGATTTTATCAAAGATGTTGGGATGTTGTAGGTAGTGACGTGGTCCTTGCTGTTCAGGATTTTTTCATCACTGGAGTTATTTTCCCGGGTCTCAATTCCAGTTTCATTATTCTTCTTTCGAAGCTGAGGAAATCCATTTCAGTTGATCAGTTTCGTCCGATTGTTCTTAGAAACTTTCTATTTAAAATTTCTTCGAAGATTTTGGCTGATCGTTTAGCTCGTGTTGCCTCCAGGATTATTTCTCCTCAGCAGTTCGGTTTCATTCGAGACTGGCATATCGAGGATTGTATTGCTTTGGCTTCTGACTGTGTGAATGTGTTGCAAAAGAAGTGCTATGGGGGTAACTTGGCCATGAAGATTGATATCCATAAGGTTTTTGACACCCTGGATTGGTCTTTCCTTTGCAGAGTGCTTCAGGCTTTTGGGTTCTCTTCTGTTTTTGTGGATTGGATGGACAGTATTCTTCGTTCGTCTAGGCTTTCAGTTCTTTTGAATGGGGTCCTAAAGGGATATTTTGGCTGCTCTAGAGGGGTTCATCAGGGAGATCCGCTCTCTCCGCTTTTGTTTGGTATTGCAGAGGACTTCCTTAGTAGATTATTAACGAGGTTGGTGGGTTCTTCTCAGATTTTGCCGATTTCTTCCCCAAGGGGTTTTTTGGCTCCAACTCATTTGCTCTATGCAGATGATGTTTTGATCTTTTGCAGAGGCACTCAAAAGAATCTAAAGCATATCATGGGTGCTTTTAGCAATTATGGTGATATTTCAGGCCAATTGGTTAACTGGGGTAAGTCTTAGATTTATTTCGGATCTTCTATCTCCCCCTCTCGGATTGGTAGTTTGCAGTCTCTGGTTGGTATGCAGATTGGGCATCTTCCATTCTCTTATTTGGGAGTCCCTTTATTTCGGGGTAAGCCTCGAAAAGCAGTGCTACGCCCTATTGCGGATAAGATCTTGTCTAAATTCGCTAAATGGAAGGGCAAGTCTCTCTCTCTGGCCGGTCGTGCTACTCTGATCAGGTCAGTCATCACTGGTTCATTTGTGCACTCTTTCATGATTTACAAGTGGCATTCTTCTTTACTGTCACTAATTAACCACAAGTTGAGAAACTTTTTGTGGACCGGTTCCTGTGAGGAGACTAAGTTGGTTCGGGTTGCATGGGATCGTTGTTGTAGGCCTTACTCACAGGGTGGTCTTGGTCTGTAAGATATTGGGTTGCTGAATGACTCACTGTTACGGAAATTCACCTGGAAGTTTATGACCTCTGATGGTTTTGCTTTCTCTTTTCTTCGGGAGAGGTATCTCAGGCATTTGCAGAAGCCTCATGGAGGGTATGTCACCTCCTCGATTTGGTCTTCTCTTCGGTCTAATTATAGTTCCCTTCTTAAGGAAGGTATATGGCTGATTGGCGAGAACTCTCAGAGGGACTTTTGGCGGGATAATTGGTTGGGGGTTCCCATTTTGGACCTTTTAGGGATTCCTGATTATTTAGCTAATCTCCTCCGGGCGAGGGTTTCGGATTTTATTCATCAGGGTAGATGGGTGCTAGACGATTGTTTCCGAGCGTGCTTCCCGGATTTGTGTTTTCGGATTGATCGTATTGCAATTTCTCCTGTTGTGGATTCTTTGGTTTGGGCTAATTCTCGGGATGGTCGTGTTTCTTGCAAGGCTGCTTATTCCCAGTTTTTCCGTGATATTCCTTAGGTGGTTTGGTGGAGAGATGTTTGGTCCCATTTTATTCCCCCCTCTCGCTCTGCTTTGACTTGGCGTTTGATGTTGAACAGGCCTCCTACTGAGGATAGCCTTTGCAGGTCTGGGTTCCAGTTGGCTTCTCGTTGTAGTATTTGTGGGGTTAGTAGTGAATTTGCAGATCATCTTTTTCTTCATTGTCCCCTGGCAGTTGCTCTTTGGGAGGCAGTTTTCTCGATTTTCCAGCCACGTGTCTCTACCGAAACTTGGCAATCCTTCTTCTTGCAGGCCATGTCGGTTTCCTTTAGTGAGCAGATCAGGATTTTGTGGAAAGCGGTTATCCATGCTGTGATATGGGGGGTGTGGACTGCTCGTAATCAGTGGATCTTTGAAGGGAAGTCGGTGGACTTTAGATCCATCCTTTCTTTGGTCTGGTGTGTAGTTTCAGAGGCTAATCGCCTAGAGATTTGTTGTATGCGTAACTGTATGGATGACCTTTTGATTCTTCGTCGATTTGGTCTTCAGGGTCGCCCTTCTAAAGCCCCAGTAATCAAGAGTGTGGTTTGGTCGCCTCCGGCCCCCGGCTGGATCAAAGTGAATACTAATGGCGCTGCTATGGGCTCTCCGGGGGTTGGTGGTTGTGGTGGTATCTTTCGGAACTGTAGAGCTTTTGTGAAGGGTTGCTTTGCTATTCCTCTTGGTCAGGTTTTCGCTTTTGAGGCTGAGCTTCTGGCGGCCTCATTGGCCATTAATTTTGCTTGGAAGTATGGGTGGCATCAAATCTGGCTTGAGAGCGATTCTTCTTAAATGGTTCAGTTTCTTTATTCTCGTTCTGAGTTGGTTCCTTGGAGGGTTCGTCAGGCGTGGCAGAGCTGCATCTTCCAAATCTCACATATGGATTTTCAGGTTTCACATATTTTTAGGGAGGGAAATCAAGTTACAGATACGCTTTCTAAGCATGCTTTGGAGCTTCAGACAGATTCTTGGTGGTTCTCTACCCCGCTATTCTGTTCTTCTTTAGTTGGCAATGACTGCATGGGCCGCGAGTCTTTTCGTTTTTCTTGATGTTTTCTTTTTCTTTTTGGTGTGGCCTACGTGCCTCTTTTTGTTTGGGGTTGTTTTCCCTGGCTCTTTGTGCTTTGTTGTTTTTTGTCACTTTTTACTTTCTTTTATCTCTTTTATATACGGATACTGTCTAGGGGTTTTTCAGCATATGATCGCTTGTGATGCTTTTTCCCCTTAGATCAGTCCATTTTTATTAAAAAAAAATTAAATGATACTATTTTTTTTAAAAGAAACTTTCTTTAAAGATAAAGATTACACATGGTGTTTCAATGTTTGGTGTTTATGTATACACCTAGTATTTCAATGTATATTTAATTGTTATTAAATGATAATATTAATAACAATTATATATACATTGAAATATTTTCAATGTTTGGTGTTTGTATATTTAAAAGAATAAAATAAATAATTAAATAATTTGATAGAGGGCAAGAAAACCTACAGTAAATGTCTACCTTCATGGAAATGTCAAATTTTAACATTTGAACTTCATTATCTCACGAAACAAAAGAAAAATATTAAATTAAAAAAGATCACCAAATATTTTTCCGTTATATTTCAAGACCTATTTTTAATAAAAAATTTCCAGAAAAAAAAAAAAACACGAATATCCACCAAAGTTTTAAGGTTGTGGAGAAAAAAGGATGACGTTCATCATTTTGATGATCCAAGTCTTCAAATTCTCCTCGAAATATATATTTTTTGGACTAAAAAATTACCTGTGAATTAACAAAAATTCAACAATCTGATTTCAAACTTCAAAACCATAAATACATACAATTCTAATCATTATTTTTTAAAAAAAAAATTAACCAAATGATTTATATAATAAGTTAATAACTAATTGATTAAGTAATACACACAGGTATATGAACTCCATTATCGATACTTTACCTGGCTCTTGTCACCCACTCCCCTGAAGAAAGTATTAGAAAATGCATGCAAAATAGACATGAGAAAATTTGATAATGTGATATCAAACTTCAAACCCATAAACAAATACATTTTTTATCATTAATAAACAAAAATGAAAAAAAAGCAGAAAGGGTTCGATGTATATATAGAATATAAAGACATTTCATTTTACTTATATTATTTAGGTGGATTATTAATACCATCATACAATTAAATAAGTGGGTCATTATTTAGAAGTAGTTCAATGGATAAATAAGATAGTCTTTCATTTAACTTTGATTAAATATGTAGATCAACAATAAGAGAATTTAATGTAAAAGCTGCTATATAGAATTTAAGACAAAAAATAATGTTTAAAATTATAAAAATAAATTAAAAATAAATTAAAAATTAAAAATTAAAAAAATTAAAAAAAGCTTAAAAACAACCCTTTCACCTCCAAGTTCAATCGTACCTTTAAGCCCAAAGTAAATGCTTACAATTTATTTATTGTTTAAAAAAAAAACAAAAACAAAAAACAAAAAACAAAAAACAAAAAAAAAACAACCCTTCCAGCAAAAATTTATGTTTAAAATTTTTAAAAATAACTTAAAAACAACCATTCCACCTCCAAGTTCAACCTCGTATCTTTAAGCCCAAAGTAAATGTTTACAGTTTAAGAAGAAAATAAAATAAAATAAAAATAAAAACTTAAAAACAACCCTTCCACTTCTGGTCTCCGGTGTATCTCAAGAGGAATTCTAAGGTCACTACCTTCTTATATCCACATAAATACCTCTTGGGAGATTCATGTATCAAACATTAATTACGTTAAAATAGATTATCATGTCTTTTGAACATTTATATATATACATAACTTATTAATAATATTTTAAAAAATTGTTATGATATATATTTTGAACTTATTAAATATATGATATATGATATATAATATATGATTATTATTATATTATATTTTTTTTTTAAATAAAAAAATTAATAATATTTATGATTGCCACGTGTCACAACCAAGTTAAAAGTAGAAAAAAGTCTATTATTATATTATTACTAATGTGTAACCCGTGCGATGCACATGCTTTGTTAAAAAGATATTTAAAATTTATATTTACTTTTCTTTCAAATGTACATTTTCAATTATTTTTTCTTAATTTCTCATTTCATAATATAATTTAGCTATTTAGATGGCTATTTAGCTCAATTTGGAATAATTTTTACAGACCATTCTCCCTTTAAAATTCAATTAATGTGTCAAGTGCACTAAATGATTTTTTAGGTTCAATAAGTATTAGATGATAATCTCAATAATTTAGTTGTTTCAAATTCTACTCAAAAGCCACTATAAAAGTCATCTATAAGTATTACATGATAATCTCAATAATTGAAATGTTTCAAATTTTACTGAAAATCCATCATAAAAGCCACACGAAAAAAATCTTGTATTTAATGGAGATGTTATTTACGTATTTTTGACTAAGGTAAATATTAGATATGAAAATAAAGAGAAATAAGAACACGGTGAAAGGAAGATAAAAGAACTTTAGAGTAAGATTGTTGATTTAAAAGAGAATATGATGGGTCTTTGGTGTTCTATTATTGATCATAGCAATAATCATTAAGAGAGTGTTTATAATGACGATAATATTATATAAATAGAAGGAATGCTAAAAGAATATAACAATTAAATATTATTAAATATATTTTTTAATAATATATTAAGAATATGAAAATTTAAATATTTATTATGTGATATTAATGAATTTTAAACACAATTGAACTTGGTACTCCGTTAATATTAAGTGAATCTTGGGAAATTAATATTAGGTGATATATTTTCTTATAATAATATTAGCCCATTTATTGTCTATAAATATTTAATTAATAATATAGAAAATTAATTAATAGTAAATAATTATGGGATTGGTTCTTTAATAGACAGCATAAATCATAAATTGCATCTATTTAGTAGATAAATTAAACTATCCCAAAGAAAGGCAAAGTACCTATAATCTTTTAAGCTTTCCACATTAAAATACAGAGAAAAATTCAATGTTTTTATTTAATTTTTCTACAATCAATAAAGAAAAATAAAAACATTCAATTAAATTTTGATTCTTTCCTTAATTGGTTTCCAGTTGTGGGTCCTTTTAATTCTTATCAAAATCAATTTGTGAAATTTCAATAAAGGACCCGAAAATGAAGGGTTACAACCAAGGACGACAATGCATCTAAACATAATTGTGCAATATTATAATGAAAAATAAAATACTTATTACAAACTCTTACAATTTTCGTCAGCGAGCATTAATGGACTAAAACCTATTATAACATTAAAAACACACAAATGTAACAACAACTATGTACTATATTTCCAAAAGTCAAATGATCAATCAGATTTGTACAATAAAACTTTTAAGCTTTCAAAATTAACTTGTTACATGATAGTAAGCTTTTCAAGAACTGACATTATATCATTTCCCTCATTTCTTACCAAATTTCTTGGAATAAGTTTATACTTTTTTATTTTTATATTTTATTTTTATTTTTATTTTTATCAACACTTGTGAAAGAGATCGAATCAATAACCTCCCACAACCAATTGTGATTTCAGTAATTGCACCCTTAGCCTTAAAGCTCCAATTCTTGCTCATTGAATCCAAAACTGCACGCTTGTAAGAGTTTTCCTACATAAAAAAGAAAATGATAAAATTACCACTATGACATGCATAAGAGTTTTCCCGTATAAAAAAGAAAATGATAAAATTACAACTATGACATACGTAGCTAATTGCCTATGTAAACAAAGAAAATAATTATCAAAACAAACCTTAATTTACATTTGATTCTGGATAGATAAACTAATAATAAGGTAATTTGATTATGAACAGATCAACTAAAAATAAGGTAAGTTACGTAATTGAAATGATGACAGTTGTTGAATAAATGATAAATTTAGCAGATAAAATAATCTAATATATATTGTTGGATAATAATAAAATAATCTAATATGTAATTCCTCCTAGAAAATATAAAATATAAAATAAAAATTGAAGACATGGCATGAGGCAGACAACAAATGACAAACTCTGTTTACAGTAATAACTAATCATTCCTAAAAGTTGAAAACAGTAGTTGATAGTAGATGCTATATATACAAAGAGGTTTGGAATTTGGAGAGACGTCCCAATGGGAAATGAATGAGTGGATTTGAAATCGTAGCAGGGATATATACATGTATCATTATCAATTGAAGAGTAAAGACGTTATTTAATTTAATACTTTAGTAACTTAATTAAAATGAATTAATGTCTTTTTGAAGTTGATAAGGCCATACATATCAGCTTAATGGACCTATAATGAGAGAATATATATATAAAGAGAATATATTTTTTAAAAGTTTAAATAAATGCATTGTATGAAAACCTATTCATCTTGATTTGTTTTTATATATATTTAATATCAAAACTCTCTCATGATGACATGTGGCACTGTGAAACTCTATTATTATATATATACTAGTGTGTAACTCATGCGATGCACGGGTTTTATTAAATATATAGAGATAGAGAGCAGTCAAATTTCAATTAATATAATAAATAATTTCCAATTCACTTATATAATAAATTATACAATCCTTCAATTCTATATCAATATAATATACAAATAAAAGGGCAATCAAGAGTCTTAAAAAAAAAAAAAAAAAAAAAAAAAAAAAAAAAAAAAAAAAAGCAATCCATAGAGAAAATCTTGTAATCAATGCAATAATGCATAAATTCTGTTAACCAATTCTATAATTGATTTTTCAACAATTAATATTCATAATTGCAATTAAAGAGTCAATTCACCTGCTTTGTTGATATATATAGAAATAAATACATTTAGATTATTCTATATATATATTTAATTTGTTTTGAAAAATATTTAGTTATTACATTTATATACATAAAAAAAAAGAAAAAAAAAAGAAGGTATTTTCGAGTAAATTGGGTGTATTTAGAGGTTTTATAATTATTATTTTTTCTATAAAAACATTTATTCTAGAAATACTTGTAGAATTATTCAATTTTTAAAAATAAAATAAAAACTCCATGGAGATTATTGTTAAGCATAGTGATAAATTAATTTAATTTTCCACACTTATTTTCTAAAGACATTCCATTTTTTTTTTTAATAAACTCACTTATATATATATATATTTTTTTCACATGTCCTGTTATGGAAATGTAAATAGTAATGAAGTAATTTTTTTTTTATCGTACAATTTTTATTTATTTATTACCATTTATAAAAAATATTATGAGTGAATTTCATATATTTAGGAAAAGAATCAATTGAATTGAATGAAATAATTAATGTTTATAATATCTTATTATTAATATTTGATTAAAAATTATTATTTTAAATTTTTGTTATATTATCATTAATATATTGCTATTGATATTTTAAAAAAGTTTACCACTAATTCCATATAAAACGGGTTACTTTCATATATTAGGAAAAGAATCAATTAAATTGAACGAAATAATTAATGTTTTAATATCTTATTATCAATATTTGATTAAAAATTATTATTTTTAATTTTTGTTATATTATCATTAATATATTACTATTGATATTTTTAAAAAATTTACCACTAATTCCATATAAAACAGATTACCTTTAATTTGGTGTTTACAATTGATATTTTTATTTGTTTGGAAAATATGTATTGATTATCATTTACTAAGAATAATGAAAATTTAAAAACTTTTGTTTTTGGAAATAATCATAATGTATTTAATGCATATTTAATACATTCTAAAAAACCAAAAACAAAACAACACTAGAGATCTTATTTTCCAACAATTTTATTCATCTAAATTTAATATATATATCCATAAGACATCTCAAAACTAATAATATCCTGTAAAACATCTGACAATCATAAACAAACTACAAAATCACTTTTTACAATATTATCCAAAGTCAACAATACAATGTCTCTCAATCTCCATGAGCAATTCCCCACTAAGGCAATCCAATCATCTTGTATAATGTAAATAATGTCTTGAGTGTGTGGACTATCATTCCTCAAATCTACACCACAAAAGAGTTTATAGAAATTAAAACATTTCTTAAATATAATTGTAAAAACGAATTAAGAGACGACATATGAAGAGAAGCAGAAGACACGACAATTAATTAAAGAAATCAAACTCACCAAAGATACCGAAGAAATGTTAATTGCTATCAACCCTCTATTTGAAATCATGAATTCAAACCTGCAGATCAAGTCAAGTGTTAAATAATATTTATTATTCTAAAGTCATAAATCCAAGACAAAATTCACTAAAATCAAGGAAATTCAAACAATTAGATATAAAATTTTGACAATACAAAACACCTTAAAATTCTACTGTCACTAAAAACCTAAAAGCTAAGGAAATTATATTGCTCAATTAAACATAAATCCTTTGAAATTAAGTTTACAATATAAAAGACAAAAAAAAAAAAAAAAAAAAAAAGTCTTTCCCATAAACAAAAACAGAAAAATAAAATCATCAAAATCAATAGGATTAAACTTTTATTCCATAAATACAATAAAAAGAGACTAAAAATAAAAAAAATTTAAAAAAAAAGGCTCACCTCAACATCTCTATATAATATGTAACAATAAATCATCATCAAAATTGGGAGAGAAACATTTTGAGAGAGAGTAGAGATTGATTGATTGATGGATGTGTAAAAGATTAGGTAAAGCTATGGTTTATATAGAGAATTGACATCATGATTGATTTGTATCCTCACATAAACGTTACATATCTTACATAAGGATAATTGAAGAGACTTAAAAATTGGTGTGATTATGGGAAATTAATAGAGACAATCAAGTCATCATGTAAAAATAATTGTAAAATAAGTATTAATTCACATTCAAACTCTAGCATTCAATTCAGAGAATCAATTTTTTTCAATCATAAAAAGAATTCAACGTATGTATAGGGAGACTTTTCATGAACCATTCATTGAGAATTAAATAAGTTAAATATATATATATATATATTTAGAGTGACCTTTCATTGTAATTTAATTAAACTTCAATTAAATAAGTATTAATATAAAATTGAGAAAGGAGAATAATATGAGAATTTAATACCAAAACTCCCACACGATGACATGTGGCACTTTGAAATTCTATTAATGTAAAAATAATTGTAAAATAAGTATTAATTCACATTCAAACTCTAGCATTCAATTTAGAGAATCAATTTTTTTCAATCATAAAAAGAATTCAACGTATGTATAGGGAGACTTTTCATGGACCATTCATTGAGAATTAAATAAGTTAAATATATATATATATATATATATAGATTTAGAGTGACCTTTCATTGTAATTTAATTAAACTTCAATTAAATAAGTATTCATATAAAATTGAGAAAGGAGAATAATAGGAGAATTTAATACCAAAACCCCCCCACGATGACATGTGGCATTTTGAAACTCTATTATTTTATATATATATATATATATATATGAAAATAAGTATTAATTCACATTCAAACTTTAGCATTCAATTCAAAGAATCAATTTTTTTCAATCATAAAAAGAATTCAATGTATATATAGGGAGACTTTTCATGGATCATTCATTGAGAATTAAATAAGTTAAATATATATATAGATTTAGAGTGACCTTTCATTGTAATTTAATTAAACTTCAATTAAATAAGTATTAATATAAAATTGAGAAAGGAGAATAATATGAGAATTTAATACCAAAACTCCCCCACGATGACATGTGGCACTTTGAAACTCTATTAATGTAAAAATAATTGTAAAATAAGTATTAATTCACATTCAAACTCTAGCATTCAATTCAGAGAATCAATTTTTTTCAATCATACAAAGAATTCAACGTATGTATAGGGAGACTTTTCATGGACCATTCATTGAGAATTAAATAAGTTAAATATATATATATATATATAGATTTAGAGTGACCTTTCATTGTAATTTAATTAAACTTCAATTAAATAAGTATTAATATAAAATTGAGAAAGGAGAATAATAGGAGAATTTAATACCGAAACTCCCTCACGATGACATGTGGCACTTTGAAACTCTATTATTATATATATATATATATATATGAAAATAAGTATTAATTCACATTCAAACTCTAGCATTCAATTCAGAGAATCAATTTTTTTTCAATCATAAAAAGAATTCAACGTATGTATAGGGAGACTTTTCATGGACCATTCATTGAGAATTAAATAAGTTAAATGTATATATAGATTTAGAGTGACCTTTCATTGTAATTTAATTAAACTTTAATTAAATAAGTATTAATATAAAATTGAGAAAGGAGAATAATAGGAGAATTTAAAACCAAAACTCCCTCACGATGACATGTGGCACTTTGAAACTCTATTATTATTATTATTATTATTATTATTATTATTATTATTATTATATATGATATATGATTTGAAACTAACATATAGGGATTGCAAAAGGGTGGGTCGGGGGGGTCAAGGCCGCCCGAAACCCGAAACCGGGTTTTCAACAGTTGCTCCAAACCCGACCTACCCGACCT
This sequence comes from Acer campestre, assembly GCA_954870605.1. NCBI lineage: Eukaryota > Viridiplantae > Streptophyta > Magnoliopsida > Sapindales > Sapindaceae > Acer > Acer campestre. Next base: position 22,923,452 of record OX940809.1, on the reverse strand, counting down.
GTGACCTAAACGGGTTTTCAATTTCCACCCCAAACCCAATCCATTTGGGTTAAGGGTGCCCCAAACCCGACCCGAATGACCCGATTCATTTACGTAAATTTAAATTTAATATAACACAATAACTAAGTTTAATAAACATTAAATTCATCCGTAAAGTACAAAATAAAAAATACATACAACATTTTTGGTATCAATAAAATCCATTCAACATCTTCATCAAAATAGTTTAAACATAAAACATTCAAATTATTTTCTTTTCATCCAACATAGGGTTTTCTTCTTTCTTTTCCTTTTATATTTAAAATATATATTTTTAATATATATATATATATATATATTCCGGGTCAAACGGGGCGGGTTGAGTCAAAAGAGACCACCTCATACCCGACCCGGTAACCCGGCTGAGTCAAGAAATGTGCCCCAAACCCGCCCCAAACGGACCAGGACCCCGTAGGTTTGGGGTGGGTCGGGAATTTTTGCCATCCCTACTAACACGTGTCTCTTACTTATTATATACATATATATATATATAGTCTATCTACATTCTGACAATAAATATATTAGGACGAAGTATGTAGACCACAGATTATGGAAAAGTTTTGACAAGTGTACACTTTGAGTCAAAATATGTAAATCTAGTAGTCCACATTTTTCGTCATGATATATTTATTGTCAGATAATAGAAAATATATATATAGTTAATAAAAACTGTCATGTTCATTATAAATATAAATATATAACCCTTATTTATTATAAATCTAAATTGCCTCTTCCCATGAGTAGCTGGTACATTTCCCAAGTATCCTACATTCCTACTTATTATAAATATAAATATATAACCCTTATTTATTATAAATATAAATATGTAATATGAAGTGTTCTTATTATTTATTATCATTAGATGTATTTCCATATTTTATATATATATAAATATACAGTATAACCTTATTTATTTTTTTTATTTTTTTTAAAAGCAAAACAGATAGAGAAAACACTAAACAGAAGCGTCAAACTGGAAAAACCTCTCCACGCAGGGAGTGCAAGCGTCCACCTAACAACTGTCCAACTCTACTGAAAGGGCCATTTTTGCTAAGCTGTGAGCTGTAACATTTCCTCCTCGAGGGACATGACAAATAGAATAGCTAGGCAGTGACTCAAGGAAGCTTGAGATCACACCAATAATAGACCCAACGTCAGCAAAGGAAGGATTGCCTTTACTAACCAAGTCAACTACTTGGAGGGAATCTGTTTCAATTTGAAAATGCACAAGGCCCGACTTCATAACCAGTTGAATACCATGCCTAACCGCCATAGCTTCCGCCACAAGAGGAGAAAACGTAGCCTTTAACTTTTGGGCAGCAGCAACTTTGACCTTTGCAGTCACATCTCGAATAATAATTCCTAGACCAATCAATCGATTTCAATAGTAAGTGGCCACATCAGTATTACTCTTCCAGGAGCCCTCCATTGGTGGTCTCCATTTAGGAATATGTACAGCATTCCTCATTGAGTTAGCATTTTCCATATAATGAGCTGATCTCCACTCATCTTGAAAATCAGTAGCCCAGGTAACAACATCACTTAAGTCCAGATTGTTCAAATTGTGAAACAGTTGGTTCCTTCAAAACCAAACTCTCAAAAAGACTGTAAGTAGATAAGCATGAAGTCATGAAAGTGCATGGCATCAGTCAACTTCATACCCTTTAAGAACAAATAGTTATCTCTAACCATGAGCAGATCACGACATCCCCAAATTCCAATTCTTGAATATTGAGAGACTGTAAGTAGATAAGCATAAAGTCATGAAAGTGCAGGGCATCATTCAACTTCATACCCTTTAAGAACAAACAGTTATCTCTAACCTTGAGTAGATCACGGCATCCCCAAAGAGCATGAGACATCGACTCCAGGAGACGATGGCAGAAAGGGCAATACCCATTTGAAGGCACATCACGTTTTGCTAGGTAGGCAAAGGTAGGGAGCCAATGGTGACTATCACACCACATAAAAAGTCTAATTTTTGGAGGTATATTAAGGCGCCATAACGTTTTCCCCCAAGAGATCAAACCGTCGAGCCCTGAAAAACTGGGATTAGCTGAAAGCATCCTTCCCACCCGATACCAACTCCCAACAGAGTAAATACCATTCAGCTCAAAATGCCACATTAGAGAATCTTCTAGGGAGGGAGGCGAATGAGGGATGGAAAGAATCATATCAACATCATCTACCATAAAATTACTTTGCAGCAAACTCATATTCCAGTCACCCAACTTAGTCTTCAGAAAGTCAACCGTCGCATTTTCGTCTAGTGTCATCGGAGAAATGATTTTGAAAGTCGTAAGTCTAGAAACCCACCGATTCTCATAAACCCACACTAAATTACCTCTCCCAATTCTCCAACGAGAACCCATTTCAATGATATAACGGCCCCATAACAGACCTTGCCAAATCACTGATCATTTTGATTTCATATTAGCTTCCAGAAAGGTAGAATCAGAAAAGTAGCATCTTTTTAACACTTTCCCGGCTAAGGAATTTGGATTCTTAATTAGCCTCCAGCGTTGCTTTGCTAGGAGAGCCCGGATAAAGGTTTCCAAATCTCAGAATCCCAAACCACCTTTATCCTTCGAAGTGCATATTCTTTGCCAGCCACACCAATGAGGCTTCGATTTCTCCTCTGAACTACCCCACCAAAATCGATTGCAGAGCCTATGAAGATCAAGCATAAGCATTTTTTGGAAGTTTGAACAAGCTGATAGTGTAAGTCAGTATTTCCCAAATCATTGCCTTTAAAAGGACTTTTTTACCACCTATAGACAGTACCTTACCCTTCCAGCATTTGAGGTTAGCCCAAATTCAATCTTTGATTCTGTTGAAAAGTTGCTGTTTATTTCTACAATTCAAGCTCAGGAGACCCAAGTACTGCTCATGACATTTCACATGTCTAACCCCAATATTGCTAGCTAACCGATCCCCCTCAGCCCATTGGATGTATCTACTAAAGCACTTGGCAGATTTGTCGTAGTTAATGACCTGACCCGAAGCCGCAGAATAAGCGTCAAGAAGTTGGCGGATTTTACTACATTCATTGTCAGAAGCTTTAGAGAAAAATAGACTATCATCAACGAAGAAGAGATGAGAGATATTTGGCCCTGGATGCTTGCACTGGAAACCCGATAGAGAAGTATTCAGCACTGTCGAATTAATAACACTTGATAAACCTTCAGAGCACAGTAAAAAGAGGTATGGCAATAAATGATCTCTTTGACGGAGACCTCTAGATGGCTTGACAGAAGCATAGACTTCACCATTGATGGTAGAGGAGAAGGAAACTGATGAAACATAGTGCTCAGAGAAACCGAGATTCCGTATCATTTTTGCTAAGAAAATCCATTCTACCCGATCATAAGCCTTTGACATATCCAACTTCAACACAAAAGAGTCCATCTTCTGTTTCCTATTCTGAATTGCATGGAGAGATTCAAAGCCATTTAAAGCATTATCGGAGATCAGCTTGCCAAGGATAAAGACACTTTGGGAGTTAGAAATCACTTCATCTAGAACCAACCGAAGGTAATTTGCCAGAGACATCGCGACCACTTTATAAATAACGTTACATAAGCTTATAGGACGAAAATCAGTCATCTACACAAGGCTTTTTACTTTCGGAATAAGAACCACCAATGTATCATTTACTGCCTCTAAAGAACACCCATCATTCAGACAACACAGGCACTCAGCAGTAACCTTAGGGCCAACCACATCCCAAAATTTGTGACAAAACAATCCTAGTAATCCATATGGCCTTGAGGCCTTGTTAGGTGCAAATTGCAATCTCCTTAATAGTAAACGGCTGATCAATGAGGCAAGAGCTACGTGGAGATAGACGAGGCTGAACCTTATCCAACACCTAATTCATATGTTACTCAGACTCCCGATTTAAGCGAAACGAATCTGAGAAATAATGAACCACCACTCGCATCAAACCACTAGGATCACTCTACTGAATTCCATCACTATCATAAAGGCCATGAATTATGTTCCGCGTCTTCCTCTCCGAGGCTTTTAGGTGGAAGAATTTGGTATTACGATCCCCCTCTTTCAGCCACTCGACTTGTGTGCGCCGTTTCCAGTACACCTCTTCACAAGTCAGTAACTTGTCCAGCTGATCTTCTAAGATCCTAATGTGGTTCCAGGACATATCCTTGATCTCACTCAAAGAAATCTATGGCTCATTCATTTTATTTTGGAGATCAGTGTTTAGTTTCCTCCGAATAGACCGATTCCAAATGCTTAAATCACCGAATGTTAGAGACTAGCCCCAACAAACCATCTATGCTAAGGGTTGAAACCCAGCATTTCTCAATCAATTTTTGACAATGTTCATCTTCTGTCCAACAGGCTTCAAAGTGGAAATGACTACATCTTCAATCTGGTCAGTCAGATTAATCAGAAGAGCACGGTTGATCCGAATGCCAATATTCCAAATGATTGATGATAGCCCGAGTAAACAGTTGTTTCTAATCAAAATTACAGACACCTTTGGTAAGCCTCTCCTGCACAGACTTATATCCATCACGCTTGTTACACCAAGTAAACATCGGACCCCGAAAGCCCAAATCATCAAGTTCACAATAGTCTAAAGCTTATCGAAAATTTTCCATTAGAATTCTGCTACAAGTTAAGTCACCAAGTTTCTCATCATCTAAAAGGATTTCATTAAAATCCCTAGAGCGTATCCAAGGAAATTGGTACATGTCATGTAGGCTCTTCAACAGAGTCCATGCATGCCTAAGTTAATCCGGTTCCGGGAGCCCGTAAAACCCAGTAAAGCGCCACACATTATCACCATCCGAATTCACATTCACATCGATATGAAAACAAGAGAAAAAGATGAGAGGAATAATCACCATATCTGTCCACAGAAGACATAAACCATAATTTTTCCCATCGCAGTCCACCTTCAATTTACCAGCAAAACCTAAATTAATGCTCAGCTTTTCCATACAGGTATAATTCAATTTAGTTTCCATTAAAAAAAATGATGTCTAGAGAGTAGTCTTTTTTGTACTTCAATAGTAAACGGGATGCTCGATTGCTCCCCAATCCACGAGCGTTCCACACTAATGCATTCATTGTGTCCGACAGGCCAATGAAGATCGACCCGTCGATCCTGTTAAAATAGCAGAAATCTAGACAGATGAAGAGAATAACAAAGTGTTTGTGGAAATGCTTCAGAGAAGCTCTAGAACAATTCTGCAAAGGAGATTTTCTTGAGAAAATAAACTGAGACAGAAAACTGAATTTTTCTATTAACACAACACACAATTTGCGTGATATAAGACAATGTATATATACAGCTCAAAAGCTTCTAGAAGCTGTTTACCAGAATCCTAAAATTACGGACAACTATTGATCTTGCCAAATCATCATTAGTCAATAACTGACTTCAGTTTTGGCGCCAACATTCTGTTATTCAGTAAGCAATCTTGTACCATCCATTTTCTGAATATCTGGTGGCAAATGGATGGTTGTGATGAACTCATGATTTCTGTTATTCAAGTGGCGGAAGTGTGATTGATCAAGATTGTTGACTTGAGTTGACTGATGACCATGAGTTCTATATCTGCTATTGTCATACCTGGGTGTTCCTTTCTTTGTAATAGTGGCTGTGAGAGATATATTCTTCACATCCCCCCAGAAACTGAGCTGGGGTGGAACACATAAGCTCAGTTTATCACGAAGAAACACAAACTGAGACACAGGGAGAGCCTTGGTGAGAATGTCAGCCTTTTGGAGAGAAGAAGGAACGAATTGCACAGATAGAGATCCTGAAGCAATCTTTTCTCTAACAAAATGGATATCAACCTCCACATGTTTAGTTCGAGAATGAAAAACGGGATTCTGAGCAAGAGCTGCAGCACTTGTGTTGTCACACCAAATTGTGGGAACACCAAGAACTGGATATCCCATTTCAGAAAAAAGTGATTTCAGCCATAAGACCTCTGTTGCAGCCTGAGAAAGTGCCATGTATTCAGCTTCGGCACTACTCTTGGCAACCACCTTTTGCTTTCTAGAAAACCAAGTAATGAGATTGGAGCCAAGATAGACACAACATCCACTTGTTGAGCGTCTATCATCAACACAAGAGGCCCAATCGGCATCTGTAAATGCTTCAAAAAATAGCTCAGAAACTGGCTGAAAATGCAGGCCATAAGTTGAAGTTCCCTTGAGATATCTGAGAACTTTCTTGCATGCTTGCCAGTGTTGGTCAGTTGGAGCCACAAGAAATTGGCTTAACTTGTTCACAGCAAAAGATATGTCTGGCCTGGTGTAGGTGACATATTGTAGAGCACCAATAACACTCCTATATAATGTTGGATCCTTAAAAGGCACACCCATATGAAGAGAGAGTTTCAGACTAGAGCAAAGAGGAATTGAACTCGGTTTTGAATTAAGCATAGAAGTTCTAGAAAGAAGATCATGAATATATTTTGTTTGAGTGAGGTAGATGCCAGACGTATCTCTGTATGCCTCAAATCCTAGGAAGTAGTTCACTGCTCCAAGATCCTTCAGAGCAAATTTCGAGTTGAGAGCTGAAATTGTGGACTGAATTTGAGACTCATTGCTGCCTGTGATGAGGATATCATCGACATAAACAAGCAAAAAGATTACATCAGTTCCAGACCTTTTGATAAAGAAAGAAACATCTGAAGTTGATGACCGAAAGCCCCACTCAATGAGAGCCCCTTTGAGCTTGTGAAACCAGGCACGAGGAGCCTGTTTTAACCCATATAATGCCTTGCGGAGCTGACATACATGATGAGGTTTACTGTCATCAATGAAACCAGATGGCTGCTCCATGTAAACAACTTCATGAAGATCACCATTCAGAAAAGCATTGTTCACATCCACTTGCTTGATTGGCCAACCAAAACTTACAGCAAGAGTGAAAATGACCCGAATTGTTGATGGCTTTATAACTGGACTAAATGTGTCAGTGAAGTCCACACCCGGAGTTTGATGAAACCCCTTCGCCACCAACCTAGCCTTATACTTCGAAATGGATCCATCCGGATTATACTTAGTCCTAAACACCCACTTATTGCCAACAATATTCATGCCATCTGTATGAGGCACCAAGTGCCAGGTATCATTCCTCATTAAGGCTGCATATTCCTCATTCATGGCTAACTTCCACTTTGGATCAGCCAATGCAGCTTTTACAGAAGTTGGTTCTGCTGAAAAAGAGCTACAAGGAGACTTGCAAAGAGCTAAATATACTTTTGGCTTCAGAGAGCCAGTCTGTGACCTTGTTACCATAGTGTGAGTTGCTCGGGAAAGAGTAACAGGATTAGCACCAGAACCAGCAGCTGCAGTAGATACCACACCAGGAGCAGATGGAACAACTGAAGTACCATCAGAAACCACACTTTGCAGCCTAATAGATGGAGACACTAAGGCTGAGGACACCTGTACTGGAGCAATAGAAGCCGAGCCACTAGCAGGGGAAATGGTATTGGCAGGAATTGTTGAAGAGAACAGCTGTGAGTAAGGAAAGTCAAGCTCATTAAACAACACATTTCGAGTAATATAGATCCTCCCGGAAGGACTCAAACACTTGTAACCCTTGTGATGATTGCTATAACCGATGAAGACACACTTAGTTGAATGAAAATCAAATTTTTGTTTAGAATATGGTCTAAGATAAGGGAAGCAAGCACTACCAAAAGTCTTGAAAAAGGAGTATGTGGGATGCCTATTGAACAACATCTCAAAAGGAGACTTTCCAAACAATACTGCAGAGGGAAGATTGTTAATTAGCATAACAGCTGATAAGAATGCATCACTCCAAAACTTGAAAGGAAGTTTGGCATGAGCCAAGAGGGTTAGTCCAGTTTCAACAACATGCCTGTGTTTTCTCTCAGGCACACCATTTTGTTGGTGAGTATAGGCACAAGAAAACCTTTGAACAATGCCAAATTGCTTGAGAATTGAAGAAAATGACTGATATTCCATCCCCATGTCTGTCTGTAAGGCCTTAATTCTAGAGCTAAATTGCAGTTCAACTTCTTTTTTGAAGGTTAAAAAGGTCGATAATGCATCAGATTTCAAGGCTATAGGATATAGCCAAGTATATCTAGTAAAATCATCAACAAAGGAGATGTAGTACCTATGACCACTAGTAGATATAACAAGGGAGGGTCCCCAAATGTCTAAGAAAATCAGTTCTAATGGAGACTTAGACCGTATTGAAAGCCTTTGAAAGGGAAGTTGATGCATTTTTCCAATTTTACAGGAGTCACACCACTCAAAAGACTGTTTTGGACATGACACATTCATTTTGTGAAGAACTTGTTTCAACACATTATCACAGGGATGGCCAAGTTTGGAGTGCCATAATGCCACACTCTCATTATTTATAGCAGACCTGTGTACATTATTCACAGCAGAATTTTTTACACAAAAAGATGATTCAGTACACTCGGGTAACACCTGTTCATTACTACAATTCGAAACAGAAAATTCTGAAAGATAGACTTTCTCTCTTCTTGACTCTTCTCCAGCTTGTATATGATCAAAAGCATTCAACTCAAGCTGGTACAAACCATCCTTAAGTATACCTCTGAGCAGAACCTTCTTGGATACCTTGTCCTTTATCAAACAATAACCATCACAAAATTCAGCCACACCATTGTTGTCACGCACAAACCTTGAGATACTTAGTAAATTTTTGGCTATGTGAGGAACATGCAAAACATCATTTAAGTATAAAGCACATTCAGACTGTGTATGTGATCTAATTCTAACATGTCCTACATTAGTTATCTGCAATTGTTCTCCACTACCAACTGTAAGTGAATCACTGCCTCTATAAGAAGAATAGGTTGAAAACTTACCAATGTCTGATTTAACATGGCTAGATGCTCCACTGTCAGCATACCACATGGGATCAACTACAGATTCTGGTGTTGCAATGTATGCTGATGTCTGGTAATTTGCTTGCTGATTGACATTCTGAGCAGCAAAGTTCCCTTGACTATGATTGTCCTGCTGATTGAATTGATTGTGTTGTGCAACAAAGGTACCATGACCATTGTTTGGACCTTGAAAATTTCGATCAAACCGATTGTAGCAGCGCACAGCAGCATGACCAACACGGCCACATATCTGATAGGAAGGTCTGTGGTTATTGTTCCAATTTCCTCTACCTCTTCTACCTCGATTGCCTCCATCTCTTCCTGAATTATTTCCACCTCTGTAATTTCCTCTGCCTCTTTGATTGCCACTGTTTGCATTATTGACATAGTTAGCAGAAGGAGTCACTTCAATCTGAGTAGCTGAATTCAAGTGTTCTATCCTTTGTTCATGAATCATAAGCATGTATTGTGCTTCATGTAAGGCAATTGAGTTTTGCTGAGAAGTAATGTGAACAACTACTGCATCAAACTCATAACCTAAGCCATTTACAACACTGAGAATTAAATCTCGATCAGAAACTGTATCTCCGGCTGATTTAAGACTGTCACCTACATTCTTCACTTTCAACACATAATCTGCTATAGTACTAGCACCTTTCTTCATACAACCAAGTTGTTGCCTTAGCTGTAAGACCTTGGCCATTGACTGTTGAGAGAAGAGTTTCTCCAGAGTTCTCCAGACTTCTAGTGAGGAGACACAGTCAGTAACTTGACCTATCAGATTTTCACTAACAGTTGACAGAAGCCAACTCATTAGATATTGATCAAGCCTTCTCCAAGCAAGAAACTCTTTATTAATCACCAACTCAGGTTCGTTTTCACCAGACTGAGTATTTGCAACATATTTGTTGGGACACAACCGAGCTCCATTGATAAAATCCTCTAACTCCAGAGCTCTTACAGCTGGTAAGACTAGAGCTTTCCAATACACATAGTTGTCTCGGTTTAGCTTTATAGGCAGGTTAAAGTTCAGCGATTTTGCAATTGTTGGTGATTCGATGATAGGAAGATTTGACGAAGAAGTTGCAAGATTTGAAGGTAAAGCAGTTGAAGAGGTCGACGAGGTTTGATTCATGGCTGTGTGTGGCTCTGATACCATGTTAAAATAGCAGAAATCTAGACAGATGAAGAGAATAACAAAGTGTTTGTGGAAATGCTTCAGAGAAGCTCTAGAACAATTCTGCAAAGGAGATTTTCTTGAGAAAATAAACTGAGAGAGAAAACTGAATTTTTCTATTAACACAACACACAATTTGCGTGATATAAGACAATGTATATATACAACTCAAAAGCTTCTAGAAGCTGTTTACCAGAATCCTAAAATTACGGACAACCATTGATCTTGCCAAATCATCATTAGTCAATAACTGACTTCAGTTTTGGCGCCAACATTCTGTTATTCAGTAAGCAATCTTGTACCATCCATTTTCTGAATATCTGGTGGCAAATGGATGGTTGTGATGAACTCATGATTTCTGTTATTCAAGTGGCGGAAGTGTGATTGATCAAGATTGTTGACTTGAGTTGACTGATGACCATGAGTTCTATATCTGCTATTGTCATACCTGGGTGTTCCTTTCTTTGTAATAGTGGCTGTGAGAGATATATTCTTCACAGATCCTTCATCCACAACCGCATTAGCTGAATCCTCATCGAAAGAAATAGTCCTCTGCTTTTTAAAAATTTTTGATACCCTCCCATTACCACCAATTTTTTTCTTCTTGCCTAAAACCGAACCACCAATCCTCTGATCGCAACCTCAGTGTTGGTTTCTTCCTCTTCGTTTCCATTTACTAACTAGGTTTGGATCCACCAAATCGATTTGGTGATTTTGAGCTCCAAAAATAACATGTTGATTGATCCTTATTTACCAGAGAGACATTCTAACCCGCGTCTTTTAAAGGAATTGGATTTGGAGCCCCAACTTTGTTAGCCATATCCATATGAGACCCACTCAATACATTCAAACCAATCAGCCCATTACTTTGGCCCATCAATCCATGCTTTGAAAGTTCCTTCCTCACAATCCTTTCCAATAGGTCCACTCGAGCAGATGGGCTTGCCGCAATCCTATGGCCCACCTCCACAATATCAAGAAATCTAGAAAAATTGGTACCCATATTATCTTTTTTCCTTTCCCACATGCTTTTTGAAAACCAAGTTCCCCATATCTTCTGATTCTTGATTTTTCGATATTATCAAATCTTCAACCAATCCCTCAAATCCCGCATTCATCACATTAACATTCGTGATTACAATTTCCTTCCCTTTTGTATTACTTACCAAACTTGGATTCTTTCAAAAAATTTCAACAACCTCCACCATTGGATCCATTATTTGGCAGCTGCCTCTATCCGCTTCGGTCCGATCCAGAGATCTCCAATTTTCACGGTCTTTCAAAGGGAAACGCAATGCTTCGCCCATCTCTCTTAGATCCCATCACCGTCCCCCATTCCTAGTCCTCCTAGCTAGAACAGAGGATCGCATCCAAAATCCAGAAAGGAACTCCTCACCATTCACTACCTAAGACCTTTTGGTTTGTCAGGACTATCCTTAGTCGTGTGCCCCAGTAGCCCACATCGAAAGCAAAACTTGGGAAGCCGTTCATATTTCAGAAGCATAACCAATTCCACTCCATCCCCTAAGACATCTACCATTAGACATCTGCGTAGTGGTTTGTCAATCTCTAAATCACTCGCACTCTCAGAAACTTAGTCATGTACGATCGAGTATCACCCTTATCAACGTCCACCACTTCACCGATAATGCTCCCAATGAAGCGTCTAATTTCTGCTGTCGTACAGATCATAGGTGCATTATGTATTTGTATCCAAAAGCCCGCCTTATTGAATTTCATACGTTGAGTATCCCCTTTTCCTTCTGGTTCCTCCAACACGATCAGGGCATCATTAAAACTCCATGGACCTCCCGAGATTATTTTCCACTCATCATCAATATTCTAAAAGTGAAAGCAAAAATATTTCTTGTAACCAATTCAATCTCCACACCATCTCTCGTTTGCCATATTTTCCTCATCACTGCACGAAAACCATCCCTGTTCACTGTCTTAGTCCCGCATCCCTCGGATCTGTCTTCAAAGTCCTTACCAGACCCTCATGCTCCTTGAGTGTCACAGAAGCACATAGTCGCGCAATCTCGTCCGCATTCATCTTACCACTAGAAAGAATACCATAAGGATTAATCTCAAAACCCTACTTTTGCTCTTCGGTACAAAGACTTACAGAGAAAAGAGGTTCTAGTTACAACGTTATTTATTATTGAAAACTCATATAAATATATATTTATTAGAAATATAAATATGTAATATGAAGTGTCTCTATCATATTATATATTATAAATAGTAAACAATATTTAAATTTAAATACCTTCCAATTTTTTTATCAGATAAATTGTCGATGGATTAGGTTGAATTGTGCATTTTTTTTAGTACACAATTTATTTTAAATAATTATTTTAACAAAACCCGGGCATCGCATAGGTTGACACACTAATCGCATGGGTTGGCACTCTAGTTTCTTAAATATAATTATGCTCATCAGCTCTTTATAAACCATTTCTGTGTAGATTATGCAGTTCCAAAGCAATTATTAGTTTGCATGTTTATAAACAGTTCACATCAAACTTGAAATTATCTTTTCCTAGAAAGCTAATACAGCAAAGAATTAATATCAAGAAAGATATATTGATATCTTTGCAAGAAAGATTTAACAACAAATGACACAGAACACAGTGCAACTAAAGAGAAAATTATATAGTAGTAAATTTTTTGTTGAACTGTAAAGAAAATATAATCTTTGAAAGGAAAAATTTCACATATATCCCACCCTTTTACATGATTTGCCACCTTTTCAAATGTATTTATGAGTTTCCTCGCATTAGCCCCTGTTTTTTGTTTTTTTTTTTCCAAAATTCATCACTTTGATACCTTGACCAAATATTTAACGGTCTATTATGATTGAATATAGGGTAAATTACACTCACACCCTTAAGATTTGAGGCAAAGACACTTAGATGGAAAAGTTTATACACTAACACCCATATTTGATCATTGTAAGGTCCAAAATGCCATTGCGTGTAAGTGTTAAAAAACTTTTATTTTTTATTATTGAAACAAATTACAGTGTGTTCTAATATTAATCTAGAGGGGAGGGGTGAATAGATTATAACTAAAATTTTACCCAATTTTCATTTATGGTCAAGATTACGAAAATACCCCTAATAGTCAATATAAATATAACAAGTGTAATATGGTGCGGAAATTAAATAACACTTGATATTTACGTGGAAACCCTCACGGGAAAAACTACGGGCTAATAAGTGAGCCACACTCGAACCTCGAATCCACTAAATGTGTTAAAGATTACAACCTAATCCCGGTATGTAATCACGCATCTACCTAATCCCGATATGAGTGAACCTAGTCCTAATGCTTATGATTTACACAACTTAATCCCGGAAGCAACACAAGACTTAGTTCTCAATGAAGAGAATACAACCTATGTAAATATGTGAAATACTCAAAATGCAACAAGAGCTAGGCAACTCTATATGCTTATCTAAGATGATGATATATCAATGAAGTCAATCCTAGATATCAAAAGCTAAATGACATATCAAAAAGCTTAGCTAAGCAAGATTAAACAAAACCTAGATAGCTATTACAATACAACACTCAATCATATTCATCACAAATAATCTCTATCTTGTATCTAGCATGTGAACTTAAAACATACAAGTAAATAAAGAGATGGCTTGATAAGAAAGAAACTAAAATTAGATGAAGTTAGTCAAAATCTTACCAAGCAAGTTGTGATGATGCAAAACTATGCATGGATGATCCTAGATGAACTTGATGAATCAAAAGGAAAACTTTGAGTGTTTAAAGGTGAGTTCTTGATGGATTTTCTCTCAATGTCTCTCTTTTGAGTTTAGGGTTCTAAGGAGTCAAAGAACTGAGTTTAGAAACAGAAAAGATGGTATATTTATAGGCACCAAAAACAGGGCACTTAAAAAGACAAGTTTGCCCTTGAACCACATGATCGGTGGTTTCATTCGGTGGCCAGGGCGCCGATCATGACCACTGAATCGGTCCCTAGAGAAATAGGGGAGCAACGGCGGTTTTGAAACCGTTGAATAAACCATAAAATCAAACCTGAGAGATTAAATAAATTAGGTATGATCGACGGTTTCAAATTGGCAGTCGGGGCCGCCGATCATAGCCGTTGAATTAGACCAGAGACCTTTAGACCAAAACGGTGGTTTCATTCAGCGGCCAAGGCCGCCGATCATAACCGTCGATTTATCAAAAGTGGTGAAACCAAGGAGAAGCCAAGGCAATCTCCGAGAGCGATCTTCACGCAAAACCAAGCAACCTATCATGCAAGCGCGGACATTTCCGAACATATTCGAGAAACAAATTACAAGACACAAACACACAACAAGATACAATTAACAAGGTTTATGTGTGAAAGTGACATGTGAAGAGAATGCACACATATGCAAATATGTTAAGTGTGTGTGTGTGCTACTAAATCTCTTCAAAGAAAAATAAGCACTAGAGATATACCTTTGGAGTGCTTGTCACCTTGAGGTCTTGAAAAGAGCCTTTGAGCTTGATCCTTAATCAACTAAGCTACCCTTACAAGTCAAACCCCAACATGTGGTTTGTCCACGAAATAAGCCAATCAATATGAGAATCCTTACAATCTCCCTCTTTGGCTATTTCGTGACAAAACCATCACTCACATCGATCCTCACAACATAAAATAAGCTACGGGATTTCAATGACAATCTACATTACAAAGAGATATTTAAAAAGCAAAAAAGAATCTTCAAGTCTTCAATCTCTTGTAGAATTATCAACCCTTCAAAAAAAAAATTACACTTTCGAAAGCAACTGTATGTGAGATGATCAAGTGACAATCAACAAGCATTTGCATTTATGTCATTTAAGCACAACATCATGCAAATTTTCATGCAATGTATGTGAATGCAATGCTCCCCCTAAAAGGGTTACTCCCCCTCAAAACATAAACTCCCTAATATGCACA
Organism: Acer campestre; assembly: GCA_954870605.1. NCBI lineage: Eukaryota > Viridiplantae > Streptophyta > Magnoliopsida > Sapindales > Sapindaceae > Acer > Acer campestre. The sequence continues at coordinate 22,908,400 of OX940809.1, read as the reverse complement.
ATTGCTATTACAATTAGTAACTCCCCTTACCACATCCTACTCCTCCTTTTGTCATGATCACTACAATAGATTAGGCTTTTACAACGCGCAATGAACGCTGTAAATGACTATTTACGACTTTCAGCTGCAAGCCGCATTAGATGATGTCGTAAATGATATCCCTCAAATACGGTGTACAAAACGCGTCGTTAATATGTTTTAAAGAACACCATAAATGACTATTTACAGCGTTCAATAGTATGTCGTGAATTCCCTCAAAAAATTGTATTTACGACCCTGTAGCCACTCACCGACGCCCATGCCCACGCCCACCAGCTCATCACACATAAATCACAATTAATTAGTGTTCTCATGGTGTATTGAACCTGGCACTCATGAGTAATCATCAGCCAAGCCTTATCCACCTTGCTGTTACTTTGAATGTGCTAATAAAAGCATAATTTTTATATAAAACCTCTACTTGTTATTAAATTTTTATTGATTTTTTTCAATCAAAATTTTATTTGTAGATCAATTCCACTAATTTAAAATTTATTTTTATATGATAAACAAATTGATACTAAAAACATTTATTATAACATTTAATTAAACTATTTTGTTAAAATCATATATTGTCAGATCAAAGGGTCAATCGTTAATCGTAAATCGTACTCGGAATTAGACATGACCCAGGTTCCAGTTCTCGATTCAGAACCAGCGGTTTCGATTTTTGATTTGGAACCAATGATTTTGGTTTTCGATTCAGAACCAACGGTTTCAGTTCTTTTTTAAAAATAATAGAAAACCTCTCAAGACTAATAGTTATTGATCCTTATGAATAACTTATTGGGAAAAAACAAAATTCATCACGATAGAGAACCACTTTGGACGAACAAAATGATCCATATATTGCATCATTTTAGGAAAGACACGCAATATGCGCGCCATAAATAATCTTTTTTTAACGGCGTTCTTCAAATGCACGCCGTAAATAATTTCTTTTTTACGGTGTTCATCAAATGTGTGTCGTCTTTGAGAAATTATATATCACTATTATGACTTGCACTTAATGCCTTAAATAGTCATTCACTTTTTACGGCATTCCTTATATGCGTGCCGTAAATAATCTCTTTTTTATGGCGTTCTTCAAATGCACGCCGTCTTTGAGAAATTATGCATCACAATTACGACATGCAATAAACGTAAGTCTTGAATGATAACATTTACGACGCGCTATTTATGTGCGCCGTAAAACTCAAGCCATAAAAGACCTAATCTGTTGTAGTGGATATAGACAAAGGAGTAGTCCCCAACTGAGTCACCTTAGCAAAGAGAACTAGTAGCATACTAGATATTTGCATAATCATATAAGCCACTTTATGCACTCTATTAATTGAAGAGAAACAAGGAGATTTATTTGATTGAAAATGTGTAAATTAAAAATGCTTTGCATACAAGACATGTTGCATTCAAATCCAAAATACAATGGTATTTGGTAAAACAAATGACAAAGGTTTCCAATAGAATTCAAACCAATTTTACCATTTGTCATGAGAGAAGCAAGGATATAGAGATTTCATTGATTTCAATTTTAATAGCAACTATATCCAACTTTATAAGTGAAACATGGCATGAGCGACTTTGCACCCTGTAAGTGCCTCACTTTTTAATTGGCTAATTTCGGTGACAAAATCACAATGGGGTTTAATCTTGTAAGGGTAGTTTAGAATTGAAGAAATTCTACTCAAACGCTTAAGGACCTCATTGTGGATTTCAAGAGCGTCATGGATGATAGCTACTTGATCTTGACTCTTTATTTGAACAGATTTAGTTTGCACACACACATAACTCTAGTATGCATGTGTGATTATTGATTTTCTAGTATATGATATTCACTCACACACATTTGCACAGTTGCATGTGTTCTTTATGTGAAAAGTTGCATGAGAAGGCTCGGCCCTTCTCTGCCGCGGTTGTGCCGCTGCCTTAGAGGACCGCAGCACTCAAGTGACAGAGATGTGTTATCTCTGTCGCGGCACCTGTTGCGGTTGGACAACCGCGACAGTCGAGCGACAAAGACCTGTGTCTCTGCCGCGGCCGTACAACCGTGACAGTCAGGCGACAGCAATATTTCTGCTGTACCGTGGTTATACTGCCACGATTGGATGACCGCGACAGTCGGGACCGCAGTAGTACGTCAGCGAGAAGCTAGAGCATTTTTTAATCAAAACGACACCACTTTATTTGGATCTCATATGTATATATATGTTGATAGCCTTTGGTCGTTTGTGTGAGCAAAAAAAATTACACTTTTGAGAGCCTTTTGAGTTGCTTCTAAGCTAAGGTATCAAGAACCCTTTTTTATCTCTCAAAACATCAAAACCCATCATTCTTGTATGCTTCATTCATCATCTAGCATGTTCTAGTTTGATTCTCATAGGGTTTTCATACTTGCTCACATGACTTGTAGTTAGAACATCTTTGCATCACTTCACATGTTTCTTTCTCTACAAGATTTCTCATTTATTACTTGACAAGGTTCAAGATTGCTCTTTTATTACTTGAATTAGTTTCAAGATTGTGTTATTATGTTTTGTGAGTTGTATTGTGGTAGATATTGCATATAGGACTTTGTTTGTCTATTTTGTTATGTTATATGCATGTCACTTAGTAAAATGATATTTAGGAATGTCTAATATGTTCATCCTCGCCTAAATAAGCTAAAATGTCTAACCTTTCATTTTGAGCATCTTGAATATTGCACATATTCACACTAGGTTGTTTTATCTCTTCAATTAGAGTCAAGTCTTGTATTTGCCTTTTGGTAGTTTGCAAGCATGAGTTAGATTCACTTCTAAAGGCCTGTGGGTAGCAAAGACGGATTAGTAATCTTAGGTGTGATGCGGTCAACCTAGATTGTAATCGTATTTGCAAGTAGTGGATTGAGGTTCTTGTGTGACGCATAAAACAGCCCGTGGTTGTTTCCCCGTGTGGGTTTCCACATAAAAATCATGTGTTATTTACTTTTCGCATTCTCTACACTTGAGTTTATTTGTTGATTAGTTGGGGTTGTTTTTGTAATCTTGATTAATCTCGAAAAATTAGTAAAAAGGGATTAAAATCTATTCACCCCCCCCCCCCCCCCCCCCTTATAGATTATATTAGGACTCGTTAACATATATTTTCAATTTGGTATCAGAGCGGGTTCCTTAACATAATTAGGAAATCCCTTGCTCTTGTTAGAGTCCTTTGCATTTGTTTGCATTTCTTTTTTGTTTTTTGTGTGTTTTGCTTATTTGTGTGCATTTATATCATTCTCACCCAAACACCATGAGTGGAAATGGTATTGGAGCTGAGGGTGCCTCTAGCACAAGACCTCCCTTGCTCACCAGAGTGAATTATGCATCATGGAAGGGCAAAATGGAAGCATATGTGTGCCAAATTCATGATCGGGCATGGATGGTGATTGAAGATGGGTACACGCCACCTATAATGACTCCTACAGGAGGTGGAGAGGAAGTTCCCAAGCCGAAGGCACAATGTACCCCCCAAGAGTTTGAGGCTTCGAAATGGAACAACAAAGCCATGCACGTAATTCTATGTGCCATGGATGACACCAATACAAACTCAGCCAAACTATGAGGATAGCAAAGGAAGCTTGGGATATATTGGAGACGGCTCATGAAGGAACCGAGGTGGTAAAAGACTCCAAGCTTCAAGCCCTCCAAACACAATTTGAGACCATAAGGATGGAGGAGGATGAGTGCTTCAATGACTTCCAAGTGAAGCTTATGGATATAGTGAATCAAAGTCACCAACTTGGTGATCCTTACTCGGATAGAAGAATCAAGCAAAAGATCATGAGGTTGCTTCCCTAGAGGTTTGAATCTAAGGTGACTGCGTTGGAAGAGAATAGTGATTACTCAAAGATGAAGCCAAGTGAAGTTATTGGAAGGCTTTTGGCCTATGAATCTAGGAAGGGTCCTACATCTACACCTTCAAAGAAGCAAAAGAGTCTTGTAAGGATTCCCATTGTTGATTGGCTTATTCCGTAGACAAACCACATATTGGGGGTTTGAATTGTAAGGGTAGTTAGGTGATTGAAGATCATGCTCAAAGGCCCTTTTCAAGACCTCAAGGGAAGAAGCACTCCAAAGGTATAATACTTAGTGTTTCTTGCAATGAAGAGAAGTAGATGCACACACACACAACACTTGCATAATTCTCATTCTTGAATGTGTTGTGTATTTATTGTGTGTATGCATTATTGCTTATTTCATCTCTCTTCATGCATGTTTATTTGGTTGCATCTTGCTTAGTATTGCATAGCATGGTTAGATTTTAGGATGCTCCATCAGGCGCATTTTGCGCCCTGTTCTGCGGCCAAGGCCGCAGAAATAAGGCCGCAGAATAAGGATCAGAAATCATACTCTCTGTCCTCTTTTCTGCGCCCTTGGTTTTTGCGTTTAGGGGCCGCAAAACCATCAGGTGCATTTCTGCGCCCTTGTGTTCTGCGGTCAAGGCCGCAGAACAGGGCGCAGAATCGGCGGTTCTTTTGCAAATTTTTCAAAACGATGTCATTTCATCTAGGGGTCCTATATAAGTATCATCTTCTTCCTTGCTCGTTTTTGTGAGCTCAAAATCAGACCTTAGAGTGAGAAACTCAAACCCTAGAGAGAGAAAGCTTCAATCTTGCTTCTTTAACTCTCCAAACCCAAAACCCATGTGCATCTAACATGTTTCATGCATCAATCTTCCATGGGTCTTCTTCATTTATGACTTGGTAAGTAGAACAAACTCAACATCTTCATTTATTGTTCTATCTTAGTCAAGACATGTCTTTTATTGCTTAGTTTAGCAAATCTTCACTCTTATTGCATATTTAGTGAAGTTATGACATGATTGGGTTTTGTTTGTGGTAGCTTACATGATTAGGATGATTTTCCCTAAATAGCTAACCCTAGAACATTCTTGTACAATTGGTTGATGATTAGGTTGATAGATTAATGTTTATTTATCTAGTCAAGCTTAATTGAATGTTCTTGTGGATTTAATTGACAATTATGTTGTTAGAAATTCTCTACAACTAATTGAGTTCACATGTTTGGACATGTTGACATTGTTTGATAGCTAGGATTGTTTTGTGATTGATAACATCTAGCTAAGCTTTATGATATGTCATTTAGCTTTTGATATCTAGGATTGATTTCATTGATATATCATCATTCTAGGTAAGCATATAGAGTTGCCTTGCTCTTGTTACATTTTGAGTATTTCATATATTCACTTAGGTTGTTTTCTCTTCATTGAGAACTATGTCTTGTGTTGCTTCCGGGATTAGGTTGCATAAATCACAAGCATTGGGACTAGGTTCACTTATACCGGGAGTAGGTAGGTGTGTGATTACTTCCGGGATTAGGTTGTAATCGTTTTACACATTTAGTGGATTCGAGGTTCAAGTGTGGCTCACTTACATAGCCCGTGGTTTTTCCCGAGAGGGTTTCCACGTAAATATCAAGTGTCTTTTAATTTTCGCACCATATTACACTTGCTATTGTATATTGACTAGTGGAGGGTATTTTCGTAATCTTGACCATTAACGAAAATTTGGTAAAATCGGATAAAATCTATTCACCTCCCCCTCTAGATTAATATTGAACACACCATAATTTGTTTCAATTGGTATCAGAGCGGGTTCCTAGATATACATAGGTGATCCTTGCTCATTTTGGTGTGTTTTGCATTTGTGTGTTTTTTGTTCATTCAGACATTTTGCATTCATTTCATTTCATTCATATACAAAATGAGTGGAAACGGTGGCAACAACGAGGGGGCTTCTAGCACACGTCCTCCCCTTCTCACCGGATTAAATTACTCCTCATGGAAAGGGAAGATGGAATCCTACATTTGCCAACTTCATGACCGAGCATGGATGTCGGTTGAAGATGGATACGATCTTCCCATGATGACTCCTACGGGTGGAGGAGAAGAAGTTTTGAAGCCCAAGGCACAATGGAGTGCACAAGAATTTGAGGCGTCAAAATGGAATAGGAAGGCAATGCATGCCATCCTATGTGCCATGGATGAGAATCAATACAAGTTGATTCAAAATACTAGGATTGCTAAGGAGGCATGGACAATCCTAGAAGTTGCTCATGAGGGAACCGAAGTTGTGAAGGACTCCAAGCTCCAAGTTCTCCAAACCCAATTTGAGATGCTCAAGATGGAGGAGAATGAGTGCTTCAACGACTTTGAGATCAAGTTGATGGACATAGTCAACCAAAGTCATCAACTTGGTGATCCCTATTCGGATAGGAGGATCAAGCAAAAGATAATGAGATCCCTTCCGGATAGGTTTGAGTCAAAGGTGACGGCTTTAGAAGAAAATAGTGGATATAAGGATATGAAGCCGAGCGAGGTCATTGGAAGACTTCTCGCCTACGAGTCTAGGAAGGTTCCTAGCTCCACTCCTCCTAAAAAGCAAAAGGGAATTGCTTTGAAAGCTTCTAAGGATGAAAAGGAGGTGAAGAATGACTCGGATGAAGACATGGCCTTGTTTGTGAAAAGATTCAACAAGGTTATGAAGTTTGGAAAGAAGGGATTTGGTTTTAGAGGCCAAGACAAGAAAAAGGTTCCCTTCAAGAAGTTTGAACCAAGGCAAGAGAGGACCGAAAGGAAAGGGGTCCGTTGCTTTGAGTGTGGTGGGATTGGTCACTTTGCTCCCGAATGTGCTAATCACAAGGAAAAGAAGAAGGGAAAAGTGATGGCCGCCACTTGGAGTGGAAGTAGTGATGACTCCAATGAAGAAGATGATTCTTCGGATGATGAAGACATCATGGCTAACTTCCTAGCTTTTGCCTCTTCTCACAAGAGCAAAAGTGGTAGTGAAAAAGAGGAAGAGAGTCAAAGGGAAAGTGACTCTAGTGAAGATGACTCTGATGCTAACTCCACTAATGGATATGTGGAGAAAGAAGTGTTAGTTGAATATCTTAAGGAGTTTAGGAGCCTAGAGATGAAAACAACTAAGAAGATCAAGATGTTGAGAGAAGAAAATGTTGAGCTTTCATCTCACAATGATCTCTTAAGTGAAGAAGTGGAAAGACTTAAGAAAAGAGAAGATAAGCTAAAAGAGGAGTTAGCTTTATCTAGGGGGAATGAAGAAGGTTTGAAGAGGGAGCTTGTTGAAGCTAAGAAGTCACTTACTAGGATGGACTCTAGCACCAAAAAATTAGATCACATGCTTGGTGTTGGAAAGAGTCCATGTGACAAGAGAGGTCTTGGGTTTGAAGATTGTCAAGAGACCACCTCCTCTAAGAAGACCGTGTTTGTTAAGAGCTTGGGCAATATAGAAGCTTCTCCGGTGCACACTCCTAGGAAGAAAATAGATCTAGGACAAAGCTCAAAAAGTGCACAAGTGAAGGTGGCACCAAGGAGACAACCTCAAGCCAACATTCCTCATCTATTGGCTCAAAAAGGGAAAAATCCAATCATGCAAGTCCAACATTGGAAGCAAGATAGACCGGTTCAACAAAGGAGATGGATTGAACCCACTCAACCACAAAGAAAAGGGAAGGCTCCCATAAATGCTCAAGGCAATGGTATGATTTCTAGTTTCATTCCAATTTGTCATTTTTGTGGTTTTAATGGTCACATTCGACCAAATTGCTTTCGTTATATAAAAATGTGTAGAACTCGAAGCATGATTGAAAAGAGAAAGAATAGAGCCAAGATGCATGTTCCTAGGAATAATAAGACTAATTTGCATGATCCTAGGATTACTAGAGCCCATGTACCAAAGACCTTTAAGAAAGAAAATGTTGTTCTTAAATGGATTAGAAAGAATGAAAATGTTTGCCATGTTGCACAAATTGCCTTGAAGGCAAATTCTTCTAATCTTTGGTATCTTGATAGTGGGTGCTCTAGGCACATGACGGGAAACAAGAGTTTCTTCGAGACTCTTGTTATGGAGGAAGGAGGAAATGTCACCTTTGGTGATGGATCCAAAAGGAATGTCATAGGGAAAGGAACCATCTCCGTTCCCGGATTGCCCTCCTTATCCAATGCTTTACTTGTTGATGGCTTGAAAGCCAATTTGATTAGCATTTCTCATCTTAGTGATGAAGGATATTCCGTCTTGTTTAGCAAAGAGAATTGCTCTATCCTAAAGCCCAATGGACAAACCTTATTGAAAGGTATGAGATCTAGCGACAATTGCTATTGTCTTGAAGCTAGAATAGTCTCAAACAATGTGTCCAAGGATGAGCAAATTGAGTTGTGGCATGAAAGACTTGGCCACATGAACTTTCGGGATCTACGGACCCTTGGAAAGTTTGAATGTGTGCGTGGCCTCCCTAAGCTTGGGAAGAAAGCCAATGGTATTTGTGGACCTTGTCAACAAGGAAAACAAACTAAAAGCATGCACAAAAAGGGCAAGTATCTCTCCACCAAGGAGCCTCTAGAGCTTCTCCATATGGATCTTATGGGTCCTATGCAAACCGAGAGCTTGGGTGGAAAGAGATACATTTTTGTTTGTGTAGATGATTTCTCTAGGTTCACATGGACATATTTTCTTAGAGAAAAATCCGAAACTTTTGATAAGTTTAAAATGCTTTGTACTAAACTTCAAAATGAAATGAATTCTAACATTAAAAGCATAAAACGGATTAGAAGTGACCATGGGAGGGAATTTGAGAATGCTTCTTTTGAAACCTATTGTGATAGTATAGGTATCTCCCATGAGTTTTCGGCTCCTAGGACACCTCAACAAAATGGAGTTGTTGAGAGGAAAAATAGGGTCCTTCAAGATATGGCCCGTGTGATGTTGCTTAGCAACAATGTGCCTTGGAATCTATGGGCCGAAGCCATCAACACGGCTTGTTATATAGGAAATAGAGTTTTTCTAAGGCCCGGTACTAGGAATACCTCCTATGAGTTATGGAAAGGCAAGAGGCCAAATGTTAGCTACTTCCACACATTTGGAAGCAAATGCTTCATTTTAAATGACCGAGATCAACTTGGCAAATTTGATGCCAAGAGTGATGAGGGTATATTTATTGGCTATGCCTTAAATAGTAGAGCCTATAGAGTTTACAATAAGAAAACTCTAAGTGTCATGGAATCATCTAATGTTGTATTTGATGATGAAAGGCTCAAGTGTAGTAATCATGAGGAGGAGGTTATTCTTAGTGATGATTCTCCTTTGGAGAAGGTTGTTGTGACTCCTAATGTGGGGACATCCAATGTTGTTGAAAATGACACACAACCTATTGATAGAGTTCCTAACTTGGACTCTAATGAACCCGCTCCATGGGTTAGAAGACTCCATAACAAAGAGGATGTTATTGGAGATGTGAATGAGGGTGTTAGGACTAGAAGGCAAATAGCTAATCTTATTAGCTTCACATGCTACACCTCTCAAATAGAACCCAAAAAGATTGATGAAGCTCTAAATGATGAGTTTTGGGTTCTTGCCATGCAAGAAGAGCTAAACCAATTCGAAAGGAATGAGGTTTGGACTCTAGTTCCTAGGCCTAAGACCACTAATGTCATAGGCACAAAATGGATATATAGGAACAAATCCGATGAGGATGGCAACGTAGTGCGTAACAAGGCAAGACTTGTTGCACAAGGGTACTCTCAAATTGAGGGTATCGACTTTGAGGAGACTTTTGCTCCCGTTGCCCGCCTAGAGTCCATTAGGCTTCTCTTGTCCATCTCTTGTGTGCACAAGTTCAAATTGCACCAAATGGATGTTAAGAGTGCCTTCCTCAATGGCTTCTTGCAAGAGGAAGTGTTTGTTGAGCAACCCAAGGGGTTTGTGGATGCACACCACCCCAACCATGTCTATCGCCTCAAGAAGGCTCTTTATGGGTTGAAACAAGCACCGAGGGCTTGGTATGAGCGCCTCACTCAATTTCTTGTCAACAATGACTACACAAGAGGTAGTGTTGACAAGACACTATTCATCAAGAACGACAATGATGAGCTTTTTATAGCTCAAATATATGTTGATGATATAGTGTTTGGATCCACCAACAACACCAAAGTCCAACAATTTGTTGATGTTATGTCTCATGAATTTGAGATGAGCCTTGTTGGTGAGCTTAGTTACTTCCTAGGTTTGCAAATTAGGCAATTAAGTGATGGGATCTTCATATCCCAAGCCAAATATGCCAAAAACCTAGTGAAGAAGTTTGGTCTTGAGAAAGCCAAACATTGTAACACACCCATGAGCACCACTTTGAAACTAAGCAAAGATGCTAGTGGTAAAAGTGTAGAACAAACACTTTATAGGGGTATGATAGGAAGCTTGCTTTATTTGACCGCAAGTAGGCCCGACATATCCTTTAGTGTGGGTGTGTGTGCAAGGTACCAATCCGATCCCAAGGAGTCCCATCTCTCTTGCGTCAAGAGAATCATTCGATTTGTGAATGGGACTTCTAACTATGGGATTTGGTACTCATTTGACACTAATGCTAGTCTTGTAGGCTTTAGTGACGCGGATTGGGCCGGAAATTGTGATGATAGGAAAAGCACATCGGGCGGTTGCTTTTTCCTTGGAAACAATCTTGTTTCTTGGTTTTGCAAGAAGCAAAACTCAATTTCCTTGTCCACGGCGGAGGCCGAGTACATAGCCGCGGGGAGTGGATGCACACAACTCCTATGGATGAAGCAAATGCTAGTAGACTACGGATTCAACCAAGGTACACTCACTCTCTTTTGTGATAACATGAGTGCTATTAATATTTCCAAGAATCCGGTTCAACATTCTAGAACTAAGCATATTGACATCCGTCATCATTTCATTAGAGAACTAGTTGAAAATAAATGCATTGTACTTGAGCATGTAGGTACAAATGATCAACTAGCCGACTTGTTTACAAAACCTCTAGATGCTACTCGATTTAAAACTCTTAGTAGATCTATTGGAATATGTCTTGTGGAGTGATGAGTTCTAGTATTTGACCCCAATAAGGGGAGCTCAAGCAAAGAGAGCAAACTTGTATGAATTGTCATATGCAAAAAGTTAACTTCTTTTATGCTCTTTTATGATTGTTTGAGAATGCTTGGTGAATAACATTGATTAATGCTGTAATAATGTTTTTAATAACACCTTGCACGGTTGCCTAGCATGTACTGCATGATTTCTATTTTTGCTTGAGTGTGCTTATCCATTTGAGGAATGTTCTACTTGTTAGTACATGTGATTGACCTCAAATTATTCTCCATGTTCATGATTCTTTGATATGCATTCTTAAGCTCTCTCTTGAAAAAGGGCTACTGGCAATATGACGTGCAGCCGCCCAATGTAGGAAATGGCTACTCATTTGAAACCGAGTGAAAGCCTTCAAGAGAGTTACATTAGCATGATAAACAGAAATACATGCTTTCTAGGATAAAGGAGAAAAACAGAAAAGTTGAAATGTGTTTGATGATGTGTGTGATGCATTGCTTAATAAAGACCTCAAAATTGTTGATTGATGATGTGTCTTGCAATGTAGAAAAGATGATATATTTTTTGATGTGATTAGTACACTCTGCACACAAATGCTTGGATATATATCTTCTTGTCATAACAACAGGGCTCTAATTGGTTTGACTTCATTTGGAAAACCTGTTGATTGTTGCTTTGATTGATTCTTATGCATGAGCTCAATAGTGCTTGTATTACATGCTAAGCAATTTTTACACACACACACTTTTCTGTGAATAAAATCTCCTTGAATCTCTCTCAATTCTTGAATTGCATAAAGTTCGTTTATATGATTATGCAAATGCCTTTTGTGCAAATAGCTCTCTTTGCTAAAGCAAACCAATAGGGGGAGCTCCTTTGCCTATCTCATGACAAAAAGGGGGAGAAGTCTTGAGAGATATAGGGGGGAGCATTGTGTATGCTTTGGGGAGAAGTTTGAGAGAGAGTAACCTTTGAGGGGGAGCATTGCATACTCATACATTGCATGATATTGTGGTTAAAAGATTCATATGCAAATGCTTGTTTTTCTTTCACTTGATCATCTCACATACACTTGCTTTGGAAGTGTAATCTAATTGTTTTGAAGGTTTGGGTATTCTACAAGAGATTGAAGACTTGAAGTTTTATTTTCTTATCTCTTTGTACTTTGTAATGTAGAATTTCCCGAAGTTTCATTTATCTTGTGAGGATCAATGTGAGTGGTGGTTTTGTCACGAAATAGCCAAAGGGGGAGATTGTAAGGATTCCCATTGTTGATTGGCTTATTCCGTAGACAAACCACATATTGGGGGTTTGAATTGTAAGGGTAGTTAGGTGATTGAAGATCATGCTCAAAGGCCCTTTTCAAGACCTCAAGGGAAGAAGCACTCCAAAGGTATAATACTTAGTGTTTCTTGCAATGAAGAGAAGTAGATGCACACACACACAACACTTGCATAATTCTCATTCTTGAATGTGTTGTGTATTTATTGTGTGTATGCATTATTGCTTATTTCATCTCTCTTCATGCATGTTTATTTGGTTGCATCTTGCTTAGTATTGCATAGCATGGTTAGATTTTAGGATGCTCCATCAGGCGCATTTTGCGCCCTGTTCTGCGGCCAAGGCCGCAGAAATAAGGCCGCAGAATAAGGATCAGAAATCATACTCTCTGTCCTCTTTTCTGCGCCCTTGGTTTTTGCGTTTAGGGGCCGCAAAACCATCAGGTGCATTTCTGCGCCCTTGTGTTCTGCGGTCAAGGCCGCAGAACAGGGCGCAGAATCGGCGGTTCTTTTGCAAATTTTTCAAAACGATGTCATTTCATCTAGGGGTCCTATATAAGTATCATCTTCTTCCTTGCTCGTTTTTGTGAGCTCAAAATCAGACCTTAGAGTGAGAAACTCAAACCCTAGAGAGAGAAAGCTTCAATCTTGCTTCTTTAACTCTCCAAACCCAAAACCCATGTGCATCTAACATGTTTCATGCATCAATCTTCCATGGGTCTTCTTCATTTATGACTTGGTAAGTAGAACAAACTCAACATCTTCATTTATTGTTCTATCTTAGTCAAGACATGTCTTTTATTGCTTAGTTTAGCAAATCTTCACTCTTATTGCATATTTAGTGAAGTTATGACATGATTGGGTTTTGTTTGTGGTAGCTTACATGATTAGGATGATTTTCCCTAAATAGCTAACCCTAGAACATTCTTGTACAATTGGTTGATGATTAGGTTGATAGATTAATGTTTATTTATCTAGTCAAGCTTAATTGAATGTTCTTGTGGATTTAATTGACAATTATGTTGTTAGAAATTCTCTACAACTAATTGAGTTCACATGTTTGGACATGTTGACATTGTTTGATAGCTAGGATTGTTTTGTGATTGATAACATCTAGCTAAGCTTTATGATATGTCATTTAGCTTTTGATATCTAGGATTGATTTCATTGATATATCATCATTCTAGGTAAGCATATAGAGTTGCCTTGCTCTTGTTACATTTTGAGTATTTCATATATTCACTTAGGTTGTTTTCTCTTCATTGAGAACTAAGTCTTGTGTTGCTTCCGGGATTAGGTTGCATAAATCACAAGCATTGGGACTAGGTTCACTTATACCGGGAGTAGGTAGGTGTGTGATTACTTCCGGGATTAGGTTGTAATCGTTTTACACATTTAGTGGATTCGAGGTTCAAGTGTGGCTCACTTACATAGCCCGTGGTTTTTCCCGAGAGGGTTTCCACGTAAATATCAAGTGTCTTTTAATTTCCGCACCATATTACACTTGCTATTGTATATTGACTAGTGGAGGGTATTTTCGTAATCTTGACCATTAACGAAAATTTGGTAAAATCGGATAAAATCTATTCACCCCCCCTCTAGATTAATATTGAACACACCATAATTTGTTTCAAGTCTTGCTTTGAAGAGCATCAAGGTAGAAAAAGATGAAGAAGACTCAGATGAAGAAATTGCTTTGATGGCAAAGAAGTTCAAACAATTTATGACGTTTGAGAAGAAAGGGTTTGGCTCCAAGGGAAAGTTTGTGAAGAAGAAGGCTCCTTTCAAGAAAATGGAGCAAACTCAAGAGAAGGACCACAAGAAAGGTGTTCAATGCTATGAGTGTAGTGGCTTTGGACACATTGCTCCCGAATGTGCTAACTTGAAGAAGAAGAGAGGAAAAGCCATGGCGGTGACGTGGAGTGATAGTGATGACCTAGAAGAGGAAGATAAGTCTTCGGATGATGATGATGAAGACCAAGTTGCCAACTTCATTGCTTTCTCATCTTCTCACAATAGCAATGAGGTTGTGAGTGACAAAGAAGAAGAAGAGGACAAGCAAGAAGAAAGTGACTCAAATGGTGAAAGCAACTCTTCTAGCTCAAATTTTGAGTTTGATGAAGAAATGGACTATGATGACTTCATGAGATTCTTTCATAACTCAAGATCAAAGAAGAAGAATGAGATTCAAAAGTTGAAAGAGGAGAAGCTTGAATTGACTTCTAAGATAACTCATTTGAGCAAGGAAATGAGTAAAGCTAAAGAGATGGAAGAAGGTTTAAAGATGGAGCTAGTCTTGGCCAAGAAGAATGAAGAAAGCTTGAGAAAAGAACTCATAGAAGCAAGAGGGTTGATTGGTAAGATGACTTCCGGAACCGAGAAGCTTGACCAAATGTTTTCTTGTGGGAAGAGTCCTTGTGACAAAAAGTGGTTAGGATATGTGGAAGAAATGGAAGCCACACCTTTGAAGAAGACAACTTTTGTCAAGAGCAAAGAAGTTGAAAGTGTTCAAACCCCACAACAATCAACTAAGTGGGTTGAAGTTGGTGAATCTTCCAAGCAAGCACAAGCAAGGATTCCAATAAGAGCTTCACCACAAGCTAGAGCTCCTCAAGCTAAACCCCCACAACCAAGACCTCTACAAGCAAGAGCTCCACCACATCCAAGACCTCCTCAACCAAGACCTCCACAACAAAGGATCCCACAAGCTCAATATGGGGTCATTCATGCTCAACCGAGGAGACATGTCAACCTTGCTCAACAACAAAGGAGAGAGTTGCCTCTGTAAGGATTCCCGGTTTTTGATTGGCTTATTTCATGTGCAAACCACATATTGGGGTTGTTTGTAAAGGGTAGCTTAAGTGATAGGTGTTCATGCTCAATGACCCTTCTCAAGACCTCAAGGTGGATAAGCACTCAAAGGTATATCTTGTGCTTACTTTCTTATTGAAGAGATTTAGTTGCACACACTCACTAGTAATATTTGCATATGTATGCTTTACTTTAGTGTGCATTCTCTTCAAATGTCACTTTTCACACTAGCACATTGTTTGTCATATCTTGGTGTGTGTTTTGTGTCGTGTAATTCGTTTCCCAAATATGTTCGGAAACGTCCGTGCTCGCACGATAATGTGCTTGGTTTTGTACGAAGATCGCCTTCGGAGAATGCCCTTGGCTTCTCCTTTGGTTTCACCTTCATTGGTGAAACGGCGGCTTGATCGGCGGCCATGACCGCCGAATGAAACCGCCGTTTGATTCCAGAAAGCTCTGGATTGAATCTGCGGTTACGATCGGCGGTCTGGCCGCCGAATCGAAACCGCCGAATTAGACCTGATGCATTTATTATTCTCGGGTGTGATTCTGCGATTTAATCGGCGGCCTGGCCGCCGAATTGAAACCACCGAATTAGATATTTTAGGTCGGTTTCATTTTGGGTTTTGATCGGCGGTTTCATGTGACCGCCGAATCTGGTCGCCGAATGAACCTCTGCTTCTCGGGTTCAATTCGGCGGTTACATTTTGCGGTCACGACCGTAAAATGAAACCGCCGATCGGTGATTTCAAGGGCAAAATTGTCTTTTCACTTACCCTATTCTTGATGCCTATAAATATCATACTTTCTCATATCTCTAACTTAGTTCTCTAACTCCAAAAGAACCCTAAACTTGAAAGAGAGATTTTTGAGAGAAAATCAAATCTAGAACTCATTTTTATACACTCAAACCATACACATGTGCATCAAAGATCATCTAAGCATTTTCTAGCATAGTTAGTTTGCTTAGTTGCATGGGTCTTGGTCATCACACTTCCCTTGGTATGTTCTTCACTTTTATCATTGATATTTAGTGTTTTATTTATCAAGGCATCTCTTTTATTATTTGAATGATCTTAGATTAATATCTTATATTCAAAATAGAGATTGTTTGTGATGACATGATTGAGTGTTGTATTGTGATAGCTATCTAGGTTCTTATAATCTATTGTTAGCTAAGCTATTTGACATGTCATTTAGCCATTGATATCTAGGATTGCATTTGTTGCCATCTAATCATCCTAGATAAGCATATAGGGTTGCCTAGCTCTTATTGCATGTATTGAGTATTTTTATATATTCACACATAGGTTGTTTTATCTCTTCATTGAGAAATTAAGTCTTGTTGGCTAAGGTTGCTTAGGCCACAAGCAAGATGAACTAGAGCCACTTTTAAAGGCCCGCGTGGTAGAAGTGGGGGGTTACAACCGGAGTGTTAGACGAGGTCTACATAGGTTGTAAACTTCATTTCAATTAGTGGATTTCGAGGTTCAAGTGTGGCGCACTAAACAGCCCGTGGTTTTTTCCCAGTGGTTGGGTTTTCCACGTATACATCAAGTGTCATTTATAATTCCGCACCATATTACACTTGTTGTTTTATTATTGACTATTAGGGGCATTTTCGGAATATTGACCTTAAAGGAAAATTGGGTGAAAATTAGTTAAAATCTATTCACCCCCCCCCCCCCCCCCCCCCCCCCCTCTAGATTGATATTGTATACACACCGTGTTAATTTGTGAACTTTCAGCCTCAACACCCAAGAGCAACTCAAAATAGAATGAGGCCACAAATGCTTGCACAAGGCTATGGTATGAATCCTTATTTCTCTCCTACTTGCCATTTTTGTGGAATTGAAGGCCACATTAGGCTAATTGTTTTAAGTATATTAAATTATGTAGAAGAGAAAGCATGATTGAGAAAACTATGCTTAGAAGATCCACAATGCATGCTCCTAGGAAATTTAGAGATAATGGACCCATGGCTCCTAGGAATAACCATGTTTCACCTAGGTTGAATAGAAATGATGAATACTATTGCTATGTGGCCCAAGTTGCTTTGAAAGCCATTGCCTCCAACACTTGGTATCTTGATAGTGGGTGTTCTAGGCACATGATCGGAAACAAGAGTTTCTTCAAAACACTTGTAATGGAGGATGGTGGATTCATCACCTTTGGTGATAGGTCTAAGAAAAAGGTTATAGGGAAAGGTAATATATCTATTCCCGGTTTGCCCTCCTTGCCCAATGCTCTTTATGTAGATGGCTTGCAAGCCAATCTTATTAGCATATCACACTTGAGTGATAAAGGGCTTTCGGTTATGTTTGGAAAAATTGATTGCTCTATTCTTAAAGAAAATGGGCAAGTTTTGTTGAAAGGCAAGAGATCAAGTGACAATTGTTATTGTCTTGAGTCAAATCTCATCTCTTGTAACTTGTCCACTAGTGAGCAAGTTGAAGTGTGGCACCAAAGGCTTGGCCATATGAACTATAGGGACTTGAAAGTCCTTGATAGATTGAATATTGTTAGAGGCCTTCCCAAGCTTGGGAAAAAGTTTAAGGGTGTTTGTGGACCTTGCCAATAAGGCAAGCAAACCAAGAGTGTCCACAAGAAAGGCAAATACCTTTCCACCAAATAACCATTGGAGCTTCTCCATATGGACCTTATGGGTCCCATTCAAATCGAAAACTTAGGTGGTAGAAGGTACATACTTGTGGTTGTTGATGACTTCTCTAGGTTTACATGGACTTATTTCCTTAGGGAAAAGTCTGAATCCTTTGAGAAATTTAAAATGTTTTGTGTCAAAATTCAAAATGAGAAAACTTCTCACATTAAAAGCATTAAGAAAATAAGAAGTGATCATGGGAAAGAGTTTGAAAATGCTATCTTTGAGAATTTTTGTAATAGCTTAGGCATTTCCCATGAATTTTCAGCCCCTAGGACTCCTCAACAAAATGGTGTTGTTAAGAGGAAGAATAGAGTCCTACAAGAGATGGCTCGTGTGATGTTGCTTAGCAACAAAGTCCCTAAAAATCTTTGGGCCGAAGCCATTAATACGGCTTGCTATATTGGGAATAGAGTATTCCTTGGGCCCGAGACTAAACAAACATCCTATGAGTTATGGAAGGGTAGAAAACCCAATGTGAGCTACTTCCACATCTTTGGAAGCAAGTGCTATATACTTAATGACTGTGATCAACTTGGAAAGTTTGATGCCAAGAGTGATGAGGGTATTTTTATTGGATATGCACTTAATAGTAAGGCCTATAGAGTTTTTAATCTAAAGACTCGAAGTGTGATAGAATCATCAAATGTTGTCTTTGATGATTGTAGGCCCAAACATGATGACCATGAGGAGGATGTTTTGAGAGTGATGACCTTCTGTTGAAGGAGTGTGGTGAGACTTCAAGTGGTGTGAAGTCAAACCAAGATGAAGAGGATGATTTGCCTCTTAATAGAGTTCCTCCTTTGGACTTTAATGAACCCGCTCCTTGGGTTAGGAAACTCCATGATAAGGATGATATCATTGGAGAAGTTAGAAAAGGGTGTTAGGACTAGACTTCAAATAGCTAATCAAATTAGCTACACTTGTTACACCTCTCAAATAGAACCCAAAAAGGTGGATGAGGCCTTGAATGATGAATATTGGGTTCTTGCCATGCAAGAAGAGCTAAACCAATTTGAGAGAAATGAGGTTTGGACTCTTGTTCCTAGACTTAAAAACACCAATGTCATAGGCACTAAATGGGTGTTTAGGAATAAATCCGATGAGGATGGCAACATTGTGCAAAACAAGGCAAGGCTTGTTGCACAAGGGTACTCTCAAATTAAGGGTATTGACTTTGAGGAGACTTTTGCTCCCGTTGCCCGCTTAGAGTCCATTAGGCTTCTCTTGTCCATTTCTTGTGTGTACAAGTTCAAATTACACCAAATGGATGTCAAGAGTGCCTTCCTCAATGGCTTCTTGCATAAGGAAGTGTTTGTTGAGCAACTCAAGGGGTTTGTGGATCCATACCAACCCTCTCATGTCTATCGCCTCAAGAAGGCCTTTTACGGGTTGAAACAAGCACCGAGGGCTTGGTATGAGCGCCTGACTCTCTATCTTGTTGACAATGGCTACTCTAGGGGTAGTTTTGATAAGGCCTTGTTCATTAAGTGCACTAAAGATGAGCTATTCATAGCTCAAATTTATGTTGATGACATTGTTTTTGGTTCTACCAACAACTTGAAAGTGCAACAATTTGTTGATGTCATGTCTCATGAGTTTGAGATGAGCATGATTGGTGAACTAAATTACTTCCTAGGCTTGCAAATTAAGCAAATGCATGATGGGATCTTCATATCCCAAGCTAAATATGCCAAGAGCCTAGTGAAGAAGTTTGGCCTTGAGAATGCCAAACATTGTGACACACCCATGAGCACCACCTTGAAACTTAGCAAAGATGCTAGTGGAAATGATATGGAGCAAAGTCTATATCGTGGCATGATAGGGAGCTTGCTTTACTTAACCGCAAGTAGGCCCGATATAGCATTTAGTGTTGGCGTGTGTGCTAGGTACCAAGCTAATCCCAAGGAATCTCACATTGTTACGGTAAAGAGGATCGTTCGGTTTGTGAATGGTACCTCAAACCATAGGATTTGGTACTCTTTTGACACTAATCCTAGCCTTGTTGGATTTAGTGATGCCGATTGGACGGAAAATTGTGATGATAGGAAAAGTACATCGGGCGGTTGCTTTTTCCTAGGAAACAATTTGGTTTCTTGGTTTTGTAAGAAACAAAACTCAATTTCTCTCTCCACGACCGAGGCGGAATACATTGCCAACAGTAGTGCTTGCACTCAATTGATGTAGATGAAACAAATGCTAGCCGACTATGGCTTGGAGCAAGGTACTCTCAATTTATTTTGCGATAACATGAGTGCCATAAACATTTCAAAAAATCCCGTCCAACATTCTAGAACTAAGCACATTGACATAAGACATCACTTCATAAGAGAGCTAGTTGAGAGTAAAACTATTGCATTGGAACATGTGGGAACAAATAACCAACTAGCGGATTTGTTCACAACACCCTTAGACACTCTTAGATTTGGGAACCTTAGTAAGTCTATTGGGATTTGT
Source organism: Acer campestre (assembly GCA_954870605.1). NCBI lineage: Eukaryota > Viridiplantae > Streptophyta > Magnoliopsida > Sapindales > Sapindaceae > Acer > Acer campestre. The sequence continues at coordinate 22,888,257 of OX940809.1, read as the reverse complement.
CACTTGGGTTGAAGTGGTATGTCTTGACCTCATATGAGAAGCTCAAGCAAAGAGAGCAAAGTTGCATGAACATGCATTGTGCTACATTGAAATATTTTATGCCTCTTATTTAATTGCTTGAGATGATTGGTTGTACATGCTTATATGTATTTTTTTCTTAATAGGTGTGATTTATTGACTTGCTTGCAAACCATGTCATATTTATGCTCAAACATGCATTTTTGGAATAGGAAATGTACTTTGGAAGTACTTGATGAATGACCTTTAATTGATTCCTATGACATGATGATTCTTTTCGTTGACATGCTTATAAGTGAAAAGTATGATATGTTTAATTGCTTATCTTGAATGGAAAATATGTGTGCAAAAGCAAACTTTGAGACTTCAATCAATAAGGATTTTTATTTCCATAGTCTCTCCCTCTTTATTTGTAAAACAAGGCTACTATCATACGGGAATCTCACCCGGAAATATCAAATAAGGTGTAAAGTCGCCCATGTCTTGTTTTGCTTATAAAGTTGGATATAGTTGCGTGTTGAAATTTGAAATGTCTAAACTCTATATCCTTATCTTTTTCCATGCAAAGGGTGAAATTGGTTTGAATTCCTTTAGGAAACCCTTGTTGTTTGCTTTGCCAAATACCATTGTTTTTGAGCTTGAATACAACATGTCTTGCATGCAAAGCATCCTTGTCACACATTTCTCTTAAAATAAAACTCCTTGAATCTCTCTTACTTAATCGAGGTGCATAAAATTGCTTATATGATTATGCATATGTGTTTGTGCTACAAGCTCTCCTTGCTAATGCTTACCTATTAGGGGAGACTCCCTTTAACTATCTCATGACAAAAAGGGGGAGTAAGGTTGGGGGAGAAATTTTTTTTTGGCATTGCATTTAGGGGGAGTTTAGAGTGAGAGAGTAACCCATGTTGGGAGTTAATGCATTTAGGGGGAGTTGCATTGCATTGCATGATTACATTAATTGATTGTATTTTTTTTTTCTTTGGCAATTACAATTTCCTTTGTTCAAGCACCTCTTACACTTGCTCTTGAAAGGTATATTTCTTGTTGATTGTGTGTAGGTTGGAATTTTCTACAAGCTTGGAAATGACTTGAAGATGTTCAAGACTTAGACTAGGGCTTAATTGTAATGTAGAAATTTTTGTTGACCAACCATTTTTTTGTTTTTGTGAGGATGCTTGTGAGTGGTGATTTTGTCACGAAATAGCCAAAGGGGGAGATTGTAAGTGCCTCACTTTTTAATTGGCTAATTTCGGTGACAAAATCACAATGGGGTTTAATCTTGTAAGGGTAGTTTAGAATTGAAGAAATTCTACTCAAATGCTTAAGGACCTCATTGTGGATTTCAATAGCGTCATGGTTGGTAGCTACTTGATCTTGACTCTTTATTTGAAGAGATTTAGTTTGCACACACACACAACTCTAGTATGCATGTGTGATTATTGATTTTCTAGTATATGATATTCACTCACACACATTTGCACAGTTGCATGTGTTCTTTATGTGAGAAGCTGCATGAGAAGGCTTAGCCCTTCTCTACCGTGGTTGTGCCGCTGCCTTGGCGGACCGCGGCACTAAAACGATAGAGATGTGTTATCTCTGTCGCGGCACTTGTTACGGTTGGACAACCGTGACAGTCGAGCGATAGAGACCTGTGTCCCTACCGCGGCCGTACAACCGCGGCAGTCAGGCGACAGCAATATTTCTACTGTGCCACGGTTATACTGCTGCGGTTGGATGACCGCGACAGTCAGGACCGCAGTAGTACGTCAGCAAGAAGCTGGAGCATTTTTTTAATCAAAACGACACCACTCTATTTGGATCTCATATATATATATGTTGATAGCCTTTGGTCATTTGTGTGAGCAAAAAAATTACACTTTTGAGAGCCTTTTGAGTTGCTTCTAAGTTAAGGTATCAAGAACACTTTTTTTATCTCTCAAAACATCAAAACCCATCATTCTTGTATGCTTCATTCATCATCTAGCATGTTCTAGTTTGATTCTCATAGGGTTTTCATACTTGTTCACATGACTTGTAGTTAGAACATCTTTGCATCACTTCACATGTTTCTTTCTCTATAAGATTGCTCATTTATTACTTGACAAGGTTCAAGATTGCTCTTTTATGACTTGAATTAGTTTCAAGATTGTGTTATTATGTTTTGTGAGTTGTATTGTGGTAGATATTACATATAAGACTTTGTTTGTCTATTTTGTTATGTTATACGCATGTCACTTAGTAAAATGATATCTAGGAATGTCTAACATGTTCATCCTTGCCTAGATAAGCTAAAATGTCTAACTTTGCATTTTGAGCATCTTGAATATTGCACATATTCACACTAGGTTGTTTTATCTCTTCAATTAGAGTCAAGTCTTGTATTTGCCTTCTAGTAGTTTGCAAGCATGAGCTAGATTCACTTCTAAAGGCCTGTGGGTAGCAAAGACGGATTAGTAATCTTAGGTGTGATGCGGTCAATCTAGATTGTAATCGTATTTGCAAGTAGTGGATTGAGGTTCTTATGTGGCGCATAAAACAGCCCGTGGTTGTTTCCTCGTGTGGGTTTCCACGTAAAAATAATGTGTTATTTACTTTCCGCATTCTCTACACTTGAGTTTATTTGTTGACTAGTTGGGGTTGTTTTTGTAATCTTGATTAATCTCGAAAAATTGGTGAAAGGGGATTAAAATCTATTCACCCCCCCCCCCCCCCCCCCCCCCTCCTCTCTAAATTATATTAGGACTCGTTAACATATATTTTCACACCCTATTTGATTTTTCCGGGTATGAAACCCGTATGATAATAGCCAAGTTCAACAAATAAAGAAAGAGAGACATTTGGATTGAAACATCCTTTGAATGGATACAAGATCCTTTATCATTTTTTAGTCTCATAAGCTTTTTCACACATTATTTTGCATTTAAGAAATTGCAATCATCAATTCATGCTTTTTCAATTTAGCATGTCATTTGAATTTCATGCTTTTCATATGTCAATAGCATGTCAATTAAGAATCATCATGTCATGGAGATAACTATAGGTCATTCAAATCGTACTTCCTATGTAAATCTCTTAATCCAAAAATGCATGTTTGAACATAAATATGACATGGATTATAAACAAAGCATGGTTCACACTTATTGAAATAAAAACATATATACATATGTGCAACCAAGCTTACTTCAAGCAATTAATAAAGAAGTATAAGATCTTTCAAATTTTTTATATGCATCAAGTATGCAAAAGCTCTCTTTGCTTGAGTTCCCCATATGGGGTCAATCACTAAAAACACATCACTCCATAAGACATATCCCAATAGATCTACTAAGTGTTTTAAATCGAGTAGCATATAAGGGTTTAGTAAATAAGTCCGCTAGTTGATCATTAGTACCTACATGTTCAAGTACTATGCATTTATTCTCAACTAGTTCTTGAATGAAATGATGGCGGATGTCAATATGCTTAGTTCTAGAATGTTGAACCAAATTCTTGGAAATATTAATAGCACTCATATTATCACAAAAGAGAGTAAGTGTACCTTGGTTAAATCTGTAGTCTACTAACATTTGCTTCATCCAAAGGAGTTGTGTGCATCCACTCCCCACGGCTATGTACTTGGCCTTGGCCGTAGACAAAGAAATTGAGTTTTGTTTCTTGCAAAACCAAGAGACTAGGTTGTTCTCAAGGAAGAAGTAACCGCCCGATGTGCTTTTCCTATCACCGCAATTTCCTACTCAATCTGCATCACTAAAGCCGACAAGACTAGCATTAGTGTCAAATGAGTACCAAATCCCATAGTTGGAAGTCTCATTCACATAGCGAATGATTCTCTTAACGGAAGAGAGATGGGACTCCTTAGGATCCGATTGGTACCTAGCACACACCCACACTAAAGGATATATCGGGCCTACTAGCGGTTAAATAAAGCAAGCTACCAATCATGCCCTGATCTGGCATTTGTTCCACACTTTTACCACTAGGATCTTTGCTAAGCTTCATAGTGGTACTCATGGGTGTATCACAATGTTTGGCTTTTTCAAGAGCAAACTTCTTCACTAGGTTTTTTTGCATATTTGGCTTGAGATATAAAGATCCCATCATTTAATTGCCTAATTTGCAAACCTAGGAAGTAGCTAAGCTCACCAACAAGACTCATCTCAAATTCATGAAACATAACATCAATAAATTGTTGGACCTTGGTGTAATTGGTGGAGCCAAACACTATATCATCAACATATATTTGAGCTATAAAAAGCTCATTATTGTCTTTCTTGATGAATAATGTCTTGTCAACACTACTCCTTGTGTAGTCATTGTTAACAAAGAATTGAGTGAGGTGCTCATACCAAGCCCTCGATGATTTTTTCAACCTATACAAAGCCTTTTGAGGCGATAGACATGGTTGGGGCGGTGAGCATCCACAAACCCCTTGGGTTGCTCAACAAACACTTCCTCTTGCAAGAAGCCATTGAGGAAGGCACTCTTGACGTCCATTTGGTGCAATTTGAACTTATGCATACAAGAGATGGACAAGAGAAGCCTAATAGACTCTAATCAGGAAACGGGAGCAAATGTCTCCTCAAAGTCGATACCCTCAATGTGAGAGTACCCTTGTGCAACAAGTCTTACCTTGTTATGCACAATGTTGCCATCCTCATCGGATTTGTTCCTAAATATCCATTTGGTGCCTATGACATTAGTGGTCTTAGGCCTAGGAACTAGAGTCCAAACCTCATTCATTTCGAATTGGTTTAGCTCTTCTTGCACGGTAAGAACCCAAAACTCATCATTTAAAGCTTCATCAATATTTTTAGGTTCTATTTGAGAGGTGTAGCATGTGAAGCTAATAAGATTAGCTATTTGCCGTCTAGTTCCGACACCCTCATTCACATCTCCAATAATATCATCTTTGTTATAGGGTCTTTTAACCCATGGAGCGAGTTCATTAGAGTCTAGGAGAGGAACTCTATCAAGAGGTTGTGTGACCAATTCATCTAGGTTAGGTGTCCCAACATTAGGAGTCACCACAACCTTCTCCAAGGGAGAGTTATCAACTCTAGTAATCTCCTCCTCATGGTTAATAGATTTGAGCCTTTCGTCATCAAATATAACATTAGATGATTCCATAATGCTTCGAGTCTTCAAATTGAAAACTCTATATGCTCTACTATTTAAGGCATAGCAAATAAAGATACTCTCATCACTCTTGGCATCAAATTTGCCAAGTTGATCTTGGTCATTTAAAATGTAGCATTTGCTTCCAAAAGTGTGGAAGTAGCTAACATTTGGCCTTTTACCTTTCCATAACTCATAGGAGGTATTTCTAGTTCCGGGCTTTAGAAAAACTTTATTCCTATACAGCAAGCCGTATTGACGGCTTCGGCCTATAGATTCCTATGCACATTGTTGTTAAGCAATATCACTCGGACCATCTCTTGGAGGACATCATTCTTCCTCTCAACAACTCCATTTTGTTGAGGTGTCCTAGGAGCCGAAAACTCATGGGAGATGCCAACACTATTGCAATAGGTTTCAAACATGGTATTCTCAAATTCCCTCTCATGGTCACTTCTAATCCATTTTATGCTTTTTATGTTTGAGTTCATTTCATTTTGTATTTTAGTACAAAGCATTTTAAACTTATCAAACGTTTCGAATTTTTCTCTAAGAAAATATGTCCATGTGAACCTAAAGAAATCATCAATACAAACAAAAATGTATCTCTTTCCACCTAAACTCTCAGTTTGCATAGGACCCATAAGATCCATGTAGAGAAGCTCTAAGGGCTCCTTGGAGGAGAGATACTTGCCCTTTTTGTGCATACTTTTGGTTTGTTTTCCTTGTTGGCAAGGTCCACAAACACCATTGGCCTTCTTCCCAAGCTTAAGGAGGCCACACACACGATTGGCTTTTCAAGGGTTCGTAAATCCCGAAAGTTCATGTGGCCAAGTCTTTCATGCCACAACTCAACTTGCTCATCAATGGACACATTGTTTGAGACTATTCTAGCTTCAAGACAATAGCAATTGTCGCTAGATCTCATACATTTCAACAAGGTTTGTCCATTGGGCTTTAGGATTGAGCAATTATCTTTGCTAAACAAGACGGAATATCCTTCATCACTTAGATGAGAAATGTTTATCAAATTGGCTTTCAAGCCATCAACAAATAAAGCATTGGATAAGGAGGGTAATCCGAGAATGGAAATGGTTCCTTTTCCTATGACTCTCTTTTTGGATCCATCACCAAAGGCGACACATCCTCCTTCCTCCATAACAAGAGTCTCGAAGAAACTCTTGTTTCTTATCATGTTCCTAGAGCACCCACTATCTAAGTACCACAAGTTAGAAGAATTTGCCTTTAAGGCAATTTAAGCAACATGGCAAACATTTTCATTCTTTCTAACCCACATAGGTAAAACATTTTTCTTCCTAGTGGTCTTTGGTATATGGGCTCTAGATGTCCTAGGATCATGCACATCAATATTATCATTCCTAGGAACATGCATCTTGGCTCTATTCTTTCTCTTCTTAATCATGCTTCTAGTTCTACACGTTTTAATATATCGAAAGCAATTTGGTCTAATGTGACCATTAAATCCACAAAAATGACATATAGGATTGAAATAAGGAATCATACCATGTCCTTGAGCTTGCATGGTAGCCTTCCCTTATCTTTGTGGTTGAGTGGGTTCAATCCATCTCCGTTGTTAAACCGGTGGTGAAGCTTCTTTGTTGCCCAAGCTTTTGACAAACACGGTCTTCTTAGAGGGGGAGGTCTCCTTACCATCTTCAAATCCAAGACCTCTCTTGTCACACGGTCTCTTTCCAACACCAAGTGTGTGATCTAATTTTTCGATGCTAGATGCCATCCTTGTCATTGACTTATTAGCTTCATCAAGCTCCCTCTTTAAACCTTCTTCATTCCTCTTAGATAATGCTAACTCTTTTATTAGCTTATCTTCTTTCTTCTTAAGTCTTTCCACTTGTTCACTTAAGTGGTCATTATGAGATGAAAGCTCAAGATTTTCTTCTCTCAACATCTTGATATTTTTTTGTGGTTTTCATCTCTAAGCTTTTAAACTCCTTGAGGTATTCAACTAGAACCTCTTTCTCCACATATCCATTTGAGGAGTTAAAATCGGAGTCATCTTCACTTGAGTCATTTTCCCTATGACTCTCTTCCTCTTTCTCACTACCACTTTTGCTCTTGTGAGAGGAGGCAAAAGCTAGGAAGTTAGCCATGAGATCTTCATCATCCAACGACTCATCTCGTTCATTGGAGTCATCACTACTTTCATTCTAAGTGGCGGCCATCACTTTTCCCTTCTTCTTTTCATTGTGATTTGCCCATTCGGGAGCAAAGTGACCTATACCGCCACACTCAAAGCAACTGACTCCTTTCCTTTCGGTCCTCTCTTACCTTGGTTCAAACTTCTTGAAGGGACCCTTTTTCTTCAAGTCTTGGCCTCTCAATCCAAATCCCTTCTTCCCAAACTTCATAACCTTATTGAATCTGTAAGGATTCCCATTTATTAATTGGCTTGTTTCGTGGACAAACCACATGTTGGGGTTGTTGTAAGGGTAGCTTAGGAATTGGTGATCATCCAATGGCCCTCTCAAGACCTCAAGTGAAGAAGCACCAAAGGTATATTTTAGTGCTTACATGCTTTGAAGAGATCATAGTTGCACACACTCACAACTCATGCATATTTCTATATTTGTATGTTGTGTGTTTTCATATGTGTGCATTCATAATTGTTGAATATCTCTTCATGCATGTTTATTTGATTGCATCTAGTTTATTGAAATGCCATAACATGTTTAGGCATTAGGATGCAAAGTCATGAATTTTATTCATGCTTGTTTGAATTGATTGCATCTTGTTCTATGATAATGCCATGATATGATAAGCATTAGGATGCATTCAATTCCCACACTTGCACTTCATGTTTGATTAGCTTTAAGTGTGGTGTAATTCGTTTCCGTTTGAGTAATCGGAAACGTCCGTGCTTGCACGATGGTGTGCATATCTTAGCACGATGGTTGACCACTTGAGAAGGTCTCATTCTTCTTTTAGATAAGTGGTAGATTCGGTTTGGTTATTTGGAGTGAAGTGTCTAGGTTCAAAATATTGGATTTCAATGATTTAAATGTTTTTCAAAACTGACATTTGTACGGTCTTGTGACCATAACTTTTTACACAAAGTTTCAAATTGAGTTTTGTAAAATTATGAACAAACTAGACACTCATACCTTTCCAACGGTATATTATTCGTAATATTTTATGACCGTTTGGATTGCTTTTGAAATCTCCAAAGTGACCACTAAAACAGGGCATCTCAGCTGTTATCCGAATCTGACCATTGGTCACTCAATTGACCATAACCTTTTCTACAGATATCAAAATGTCATTCCATAAATTGGAGTAGAAAGTAGACTTCCATACCTTTCCAACGATATATTATATGAAAGGTTTCGATGTCGTTTGGTCATGTTTCGGTGTGCTCAAATTGGAGTTATGCGCTGTTGCGTATTCTGCGGTCCATGGCCGCAAAATATGGGCGCCGAATGTGTCAGGTGCATTTCTGCGCCCTTGATTATGCTGCCACGGGAAGCAGAATAGGCCGCCGAATTGGCCCGTAAAGTTGGGACAATTTTGTCTTTTCACCCAACATTTTTACTCTCTATAAATATATCCTTATCTTTGGTTCAAAAGACAAGTCTTTCATCCCAAGAACCCTAGAGAGATATTTAGAGAGACTTGAGAGAAAAAGCTTAAAGATTACATCTTTATTTCTCTAAACCCATTTCCACATGCTTAAATCATCATCCAAGCATCATCTAGGATCATCTAGCATGTGCTAATGCATGGGTCTTCTTCAACACATATGGTATGATTTGTTGAACACTAATCTCATCTAATTTTAGTGTTTTTACTTATCAATTTTATCTCTTTTATTACTTGTATGTTCTTGAGTAATTTCTACATACATGATTGAGATTATGTGTTGATTGGGTTTATTTTAACATAGCTTAATTGATTAGGTCATTGTTGCCTAAAAGCTATGCCATAAACATTCTTGTGTGCTTTATTGATAACTAGGTTGATAGATTGTGCTTTAATCAACTAGCTAATCATTTGAATGTTTGTGGTTTATTTTTGATAGCTTTGTATCTAGGATTAGTTATCCTTTACTTAGCTAAAGTTGTATGCCATGTCATATAGCTATTTTCATATCTAGGATTGATTTTATTGTCATCATATAATCCTAGGTAAGCATCTGGAGTACCCTAGCTCTTATTGCATATTTGGATATCATTGCATATTCACATAGGGTGTTGATCTCTTCGGAGAGGTAAGTCTTGTGTGATAGACCGGGATTAGGTCGTACACCGGGATTAGGTGGTCACATAAGCAAATTGGACTAGGTCCACTTTTACAGGCCTGCGGGTAGTGGTAGCGGGATATAGGCCGGGATTAGGCCGTCAAACCTAGATTAGGTTGTATACGCTATCACAATTAGTGGATTCGAGGTTCGAGTGTGGCGCACTATAATAGCCCGTGGTTTTTCCCTGTTGAGGGTTTCCACGTAAAAATCAAGTGTAAAAAAATCAAGTGTCGTTTTATAATTCCGCACCTTATTACACTTGATTATTGTTTTGTGAATTGGGTTATATTTGTAATATTGACTAATCCGAAAATTTGGTAATAACGGATTAACAACCCTTTCACAAACCCTCTATGTCATTCTTAAAAGACACCCACGCGTATAATGGTAAAATTTATACATTTTCAGAATCTTTTCACAAATATGGCCATGTCTTCGTCCGAGTTATTCTTGACCTCCTTTTCATCCTTAGATGACTTTAAAGCTATTCCTTTAAGCTTTTTCAGAGAAGTAGAGCTAGGACCCTTCCTAGACTCATATGCGAGGAGTCTTTCAATAACCTCGCTCGGCTTTATATCCTTATAACCACTATTTTCTTCTAAAGTCGTCACCTTTGATTCAAATCTATAAGGGAAGAGATCTCATTATCTTTTGTTTGATCCTTCTATCCGAATAAGGGTCACCAAGTTGATGACTTTGGTTGACTATGTCCATCAACTTGATCTCGAAGTCGTTAAAGCACTCATTCTCCTCCATCTTGAGCATCTCAAATTGAGTTTGAAGGACTTGAAGCATGGAGTCCTTCACTACTTCGGTTCCCTCGTGTGCAACCTCTAGGATATCCCATGCCTCCTTGGCGATCCTAGTGTTTTGAATCAATTTATATTGATTCTCATCCATTGCACATAGGATGGCATGCATCGCCTTTCTATTCCACCTTGAAGCCTCGAACTCTTGCGCGTTCCATTGCGCCTTAGGCTTCAATACTTCTTCTCCTCCACCCGTTGGAGTCATCATGGGTAGATCATATCCATCTTCAACCGCCATCCAAGCACGGTCATGAATTTGACATGTGTAGGATTCCATCTTTCCTTTCCATGAGGAATAATTCAAGCAGATAAGAAGAGAAGGTCGCGTGCTAGAAGCTCCCTCGTTGTTGTCACCGTTTCCACTCATTGTGTATAATGAATGAAATGAAATGTTTGCAAAATGTATGAATGAACAAAAATCACACAAATACAAAACACACCAAAATGAGCAAAGATCACCTAAGTATATCTAGGAACCCGCTCTGATACCAATTGAAATAAATTACGATGTGTTCTAATATTAATCTAGAGGGGAGGTGAATAGATTATAACTAAAATTTTACCCAATTTTTGTTTATGGTCAAGATTACAAAAATACCCCTAATAGTCAATATAAATATAACAAGTGTAATATGGTGCAGAAATTAAATAACACTTGATATTTACATGGAAACTCTCAAGGGAAAAACCATGGGCTAATAAGTGAGCCACACTCGAACCTCAAATCCACTAAATGTGTTAAAGATTACAACCTAATCCCGGTATATAATCACACATCTACCTAATCCCAGTATGAGTGAACCTAGTCTTAATACTTATGATTTACGCAATCTAATCCCGGAAGCAACATAAGACTTAGTTCTCAATGAAGAGAATAAAACCTATGTAAATATGTGAAATACTCAAAATACAACAATAGCTAGGCAACCCTATATGCTTATCTAAGATGATGATATATCAATGAAATCAATCCTAGATATCAAAAGCTAAATGACATATCAAAAAGCTTAGCTAATCAAGATTAAACAAAACCTAGATAGCTATCACAATACAACACTCAATCATATTCATCAAAAACAATCTCTATCTTGTATCTAGCATGTGAACTTAAAACATACAAGTAAATAAAGAGATGGCTTGATAAGAAAGAAACTAAAATTAGATGAAGTTAGTCAAAATCTTACCAAGCAAGTTGTGATGATGCAAAACTATGCATGGATGATCCTAGATGAACTTGATGAATCAAAAGGAAAACTTTGAGTGTTTAAAGGTGAGTTCTTGATGGATTTTCTCTCAAGTGTCTCTCTTTTAAGTTTAGGGGTCTAAGGAGTCAAAGAACTGTGTTTAGAAACAGAGAAGATGGTATATTTATAGGCACCAAAAACAGGGCACATAAAAAGACAAGTTTGCCCCTGAACTACACGATCAGCAGTTTCATTCGGCGGCCAGGCCGCCGATCATAACCGCCGAATCAGTCTCAAGAAAAACAGGGGAGCAACGGCGGTTTCAAAATCACCGAATAAACCGTAAAATCAAACCCGAGAGATTAAATCAATCATGTATGATCGGCGGTCGGGGTCACCGATCATAACCGTAGAATTAGACCAGAGGCCTCTGGACCAAAACGGTGGTTTCATTCAACGGCCAAGGCCGCCGATTCACCAAAAGTGGTGAAACCAAGGAGAAGCCAAGGCAATCTCTGAGAGTGGTCTTCGCGTAAAACCAAGCACCCTAAAGTGCAAGCGCAAACATTTCTGAACATATTCAAGAAACGAATTACAAGACACAAACACACAACAAGATACAATCAACAAAGTGTATGTGTGAAAGCGACATGTGAAGAGAATGCACACATATGCAAATATGCTAAGTGTGTGTGTGTGTGCTATTAAATCTCTTCAAAGAAAAATAAGCACTAGAGATATACCTTTGGAGTGCTTGTCACCTTGAGGTCTTGAAAAGAGTCTTTAAGCTTGATCCTTAATCACCTGAGCTACCCTTACAAGTCAAACCCCAACATATGGTTTGTCCACGAAATAAGTCAATCAATATGAGAATCCTTACAATTATTATACAAGGGCATTTTCGACAATACAAGGGTGTTAGTGTAGAATAACTAAACTATTCCATCTAAGTGTCTTTGCTTCAAACCTTAAGGGTGTGAGTGTAATTTACCCTTGAATATATTAAAGTGATTTCATTCCTGGGCTAATTGCACAAACATACCCACTATTTATCTAATAAAGCAAATTTTCAAACAAATGCCCTATTCAAACACAAACATCCCAATTGAAATGTGTTTGGGGTATGGAAAGTCAATAGTAGAGGTGGCCACGATTATAGTTAAACCGTTGGTTTTATCCGTAGTTTAACCAAAACCTTACAAACCAAACTGTGACCAAAACCAGTGGTTTGAAAACTGGTTTCCTACGGTTTGGGGTTCAAAAAAACCGTCTAAAACTGGCGGTTTACGGTTTAACGGCTACTTTTCTAAAAAATTTTTAAAAAAAAATTAGACTAATCAGAAGCTACCACATGGCACATTTTTTGAAAAAAAAAATTTGAAAAACCGTCCAAAACCGTCCAAAACCAAAACCGAACCGAAACTGTGACCAAAACTGATGGTTTTTTAACCGAAACTGAAACCATAACTACCAAACCGACGGTTACAAACCGTCCACCAAACTGATTAGCCAGTTACGGTTACGGTTACGGTTACGGTTTTGGTCTCCCCGAAACCAAAACCACCGGTTTCTAACCGAAACCGTAACTGTGGTCACCTCCAGTCAATAATGCCCTGAGGTAAAAGGAAGAGGTTATTTTTGTGGGTAAATTTCACAAACAACCCTAAATTTAGGTGTAATTGTATAAATATTCATTTTTTTTCTAATAATTACATAAATATACCCTACCGTCATTTGACTTTTGTTAACTTTAACCTTTAACCATATTTGTATCCCGAAATGACTAAACTACGCTTAAAAACTTATTTATCTTTTCTTTTATTTTTTAAAAATATTAAAAAATATTTACTTAAAAAATTGAAAAAATCGGTACAATTTTTTTTTTTTTTTTTTTTTTTTTTTTTTTTTTTTGCTTTTATTTTCTTTTTCTTTCTGTCATTACATTTTCTATGTCTCCAAACACCAAATTTTTAGATTTCAAAAACCGACTTTATCACCAAAGCATTCAATTTTATACTCATCAACCCACAAACAATTTCATTTCATCAACACAATCAAAACCCACCAACAATTACTTCTAATCAATAGAATCAAAACCCACTAAACACAGCCATTTTTCCAGTTTTGTGGGTTCTAATTGTGTTAAAATAAATGATAGAAAGAAAGCAACAAAAAAATTGTACCGATTTTTTCAATTTTTTAAGTAAATATTTTTTAATATATTTAAATAATAAAATAAAAGATAAATAAGTTTTCGATGGTAGTTTAGTCATTTCGGAATACAAATATGGTTAAAGGTTAAAGTTAACAAAAGTTAACTAACGATAGGGTATATTTATGTAATTATTAGAAAAAAATGAATATTTATACAATTACACCTAAATTTAGGATTGTTTGTGAAACTTACCCACCGAAATAACCATTTCCTTTTACCTAATGACACTATTGACTTTCCATACCCCAAGCACATTCCAATTGAGATGTTTGTATTTGAATAGGACATTTGTTTAAAAAAAAATTGCTTTATTTTAATAGATAAATAGAGAGTATATTTATGCAATTAACCCTTCATTCCGAGACAACTAATTTCCGATAATACTCTAGTAGGTTTTGAGTGTATGCATGCGTTGCTAAGAAAGTAAACATAATTGAGCCAAGATAATGAATCATAATACTTGACAGATAATGGAGCAAGTGGGAAGATGGAGAGATGTAAGTTACTTCCATAAATTAATGGACATTCAATCTTATAGAATTGCATAATATCCATAGCACGTAACATTTTTACTATATTAACAAGCGGTAAATACAGTACCTTTATAAATAAAATAAAATAAAATAAATAAAAAAAAATAAAAAAATAAAAACAGTAAATAAGAGAAAAACAGTTTCTTTTATACAGCACTTCTCATTGTATTACACTACAACATTACAAAAATTGACACCACCCATGACCTGCAAGAAATCAATCATACCCATGACCTGCAAGAAATCAATCATACTCTAGAATAAATTAACAGCAGATTAAAGAATGTGTAAGATGAAAAATATGAATCTTAAAAGTTGTAACTAAATATTATTTCTTATTCTCGGTAGCTTTTGACTGAGGAAGTGTTCCAAACACTCTATCCCATAGTGGTGAAGTGATCCCAAAGCCCTTGTTTTGGATCCTAAAATGATGGTTCAAGTGATATCTCTGCAAAACACAAGCCAAATAAACAAAACAAAAGTACCGTCAGCATCTACACTTCTCACATGTTTTTACAACAGAAACCCGTATCTTAAGCAAGTACATAACAGGAAATACAGCCAGTTGGCTAACAAGCAAATGAGCAAAGAAGTAATGATTTTGCAATTGCACATTATGCACTGCCCTTACCTTGAGACTTTTAGGTACTTCTCTCGAAGGCCGGCCATGGTGCAGGTAGTAATGGGTGACATCATACATCACATAGCCAAGTAAACCACCTCCAAACAAAGACGGGGTTGTTGTAGGAGTCGAGAAAAGCTTAACTAGATTCCAGACCTGGCAAGGAAAGAGATCAAAATAAATAAATAAGCCAAAAACATAAACTATACTTCATCACTACACAACCATATGAATGAAGCGTTTATTTGAACTTCGAGGAACTTCGAACATGCAAGTTTAAATTGGTTCAAAAATTAAGAAAACTCTGTTATAAGAATAGAAGCCTGAAGCCCTAATTAGGCTGAACATATTGCCTGTTGCTTAGTTGACCAATATGCACAACAATAGCCATGTCTAAAACAAATAAAATACAAATAAATAAACATATCATTGAGCAACTTGCAGATGTTGCACTCTTGCAAGTGTTTAGTAGGTTCCATGCAGCAATATCAGGGTAGCATGGAACTAAACAACTAAGAAATAAGTGTAGCTTGGGGATAGTCAAGGCCGCCATTGGCCACAAAATATTGCTTTAAAAAGTAGTTCTTTTAAATATATATCACAAAGCAAAAGCATTTTAATAGAAAACGTAAACAAGCAAACTACAAAAATAGGCTGCCTCAATGTAGATATAAACACCTTCTGAAAACAGTCCACAAAAACAGAATCTACTTAGATATAAACTAATACCCTCAATGTAGGTTTGAATTTTCTTAATTTATATAAATAGCACTTCAAATGCCAGCTTTTATGGTCTTCTGTTATATTTCCATGCATGTTTTTTTATGTGTTTATGAGAAGTAGTATTTATATTGGTGGATAACTTTACAACCCAAAAGACTAGTTTCTTGGGCTGTGACATCTTTATATATATATATATATATACCCTCCTCTAGCCTTTTGTGTTTTCAATGTGGGATTCATCTCATCTTCTTTTGACTTCATATGTCAGTTCTCTAATACCAACTAAACATTATTTCTTACGAACTGCCACAATTTCCTGAAAACTATCATATGCAGAAAACATATATTGAATTTGATCTCCGATCAAACAATTACAAACCAAACTAATAAGAACTTTACATTCTATGCAATTCTAATAAGATTACTTGCCAATAAGTTATATTAACAGATTATTCAATAACTCAAAGAGCAACAACCCTGTCCGAAAACATCATAAATTATCTTAAATGTCATATCATGCACATTATAAACTGACACCAGCAAGACTAATTTCAGGTCTATATAAATATATATAGTTTGCTGCTTATTAAATTCATTGTGAAATAAGGAGCCATAGTAAATTTGATCAATCATAACCAAGTTTCAATTTAAATTTTCTTTTATGTATCAGGTTTCAAATATTCCTAATTTAATGAATCATGATCCAACATTCCAATATGAATCACTATAAAAGGATGCAATGCTCGAATAGTCTTGACATGTAGTTTAATGGTCAAGTGCTTAGTCAAATCATATTCTTAAGCGCCTCTTGTGATAAAAAAAAATCCTAATTGACTAAGTTTGACACAGAAAGTCACAGCTTGTGCATAGGTCATAAAATTATTATTTTGCTCAAGATTTGTAATAGTTGTCAATTTAATAAAATAACTTACATACCGGAAAGCATAGAACAGCTGTTGCAGCAGGAGGAAATACAAGCCGTAGGCCATCCATAGGATGTTTATGGTGGCAACCATGAAGAAGATAGTGTAGCGTATTTCCCCTGAATCAAGTTATTAACAAGATTGCTATATATCTTTAGTATAAATTGTAGATGCTCAATACCCAGAAATATAGGATTCATGTGTTGTGTAATGGCGCACACAGGTGGGCACGCAGGTGGGCACGCAAGTGTGTGTGTGTGTGTGTGTGAGAGAGAGAGAGAGAGAGAGAGCTACAGTGAGAGAATAAAAACCAACCAGTAGCTCTTTGTTTTGATGTGGAAAAGGAAACGGTGTAAAGTGTATTCCATCAATGTCCAAACAAATATGCCAATCGCCACCATTAGAACTGCCTCAGGAATTGTCTGGCCCATTCTTACAGACATTGAGATGCACCAGCAAACAACTGGCAGCCAAATGGTTGGAATAGCCCACCAGACTGTGAGCGTCAAGAACTGTTTCAAATTAAAATGAGTTAGACTGTTGGAGATATATCATATAAGGGCAAATTATTATATAAACTGACATGTAATCATGGAAGTAGATATCAGTATTGATATAACAGGAGTTCAAATTTATTGAAATATTGGTGGAAACATTGAAATTGGTTGGATATTTGAGAAAAATATAAATTAAATAAATAAATAGCTATAATTGAAATAAATTGTTTAAGATTAAATGAATAAAAAAAGATTATGTAAATATTGCTGATATATATCCCAATATATACGGATATTACTAAAATATCTCGATATATCCAAGATATTGCCACCTATTTCAATATTAGTACTCCCAAATATTGGAGATATTTCATATATAAGACATTTTTATACAGAGTTACGGGAGGTATGCATGAGCAAATAAATCTTCATCATGAAGTTGCAATGTACAAAGAAATTGGCCGTACCTCCCAAAAGTTACTTTCAAAAAATCGAGGACCTTCCTTGCTTACAATCGGTTGATGAACCCACTCCTCATAATCTTC
The DNA here is from genome assembly GCA_954870605.1 of Acer campestre. Taxonomy (NCBI): domain Eukaryota; kingdom Viridiplantae; phylum Streptophyta; class Magnoliopsida; order Sapindales; family Sapindaceae; genus Acer; species Acer campestre. Next base: position 22,870,791 of record OX940809.1, on the reverse strand, counting down.
TCCAAGATGACCAACCTATGATGTGTTCTCAAAAAGTTAAAATCAGTAATTAAACAAAGGTATACTTTCTTATCATACAAAGGAAAAGAACAGTGATTCCATTTAAGTGAACTGATAATGGATCTAATAAGACTCAATAATATATAGCAAGATGAGTATATTAAAAATTTAAAATGATGAGAAAAAGCTATTAAAAAAAATAATGAGAAAGAAAAAAGGAACATAACAAAATCTAACAAAGGTAAAAACAAAGAAAGATGGACATAGGAGAGAAACCGAAGGCCAAACCGACAAGACAAACAAATTCAAAAAAAAAAAAAAAAAAAAAAAAAACAAGGAACAAGCAGTTCTCAAGTGTAATTGTGGACTGCAGAGTAAGGAAGCTAAACAAACAGTCAGAGATATTAAGCTGAAACAAATGCTAATAATAATATATAATTCTTCAAGAGTAAAATGGCTTGAAAGTCTACCTGGAAGACAAGGGGTTTGTTCAAATCGACAGTAAATTCCTGAGCAACCATCTCGGCTACTTACTATGCAACTTAAGGCAAACCTATAGAAGAAAAACTGATTAAGTGAGAAAAAATGCAAAGCCAAACAATAAATAATAATTCAAAAAATAATTAGTATGATATGAAAAGGAAGTTTTTCTTCCTCCCCCGGAAGATTCCTAGGGGAAATTGGCTCTAAATGATACTAAACACTAAGATCATTTAAGTTGTGATTGAAATTGCCTTCAAATATTCATTCTTTTGCATTTGTAATCATTAAATAAATTCATCACCAAAAATAATCCTATCAAAAGTTGGCTTTTGGTAATGACATCATCTATTTGGCCTTTTAATCAGTCTAATTGGATACATCAGCATAATATCTGTGGATTTCTCAACAACCATTGAAAAAAACTAACAATCCACATCACACACGGTTAGATTAAGAGTACATAGAGATTTTTTTTAAAATTAAAAATAAAAACTAATATAAATATAATCATGCATTCAACTTCAGCCTTCAATTTGTCACTTCAGGAATTCAAAAACCATAACGCATAATTTTACTATCTTCAATTTTTTTTTCTCAGCAAACAAACAGAAAATCAACAATGTATTCAAAGGAACAACATCATTTTACTACAGAATTGCTGAAAATTTGAAAACAACACAGAACACAGATCTATAAACAAAACTAAGCAAAATCAAATCAAATCAAACCAGTTGGACTGAAAGTACTAACCCGATAGAATGCAGGCTGGATCTAAATCAGAACCCGAAAAAATCTAATCCCCTCAGATTATCTCTCTCTCTCTCTCTGTGAAACAGCACGACAAGAAAACAAAGCTACGCTTCGTGTTTGGTTTTTTGGAGAGTAATGAAAAAAGTAGTGATGGAATACTACTCCTGATAAAAGAAGGGGATTTGATTTTGTAGTATAAATATGTTGAGGAGATCTGGACCGTTGATTTTGAATATCATCAGTGAGAATCAGCCAGCGGATTTTCACGTTGGATACTGTTGCCAGTCTGGCGATTTCAAAAGACAGCTTGAAAATATTTCAATTGGGAGAACCGTCTATGGGTTCGTTTTCATATGCAAGTGTTATTAATAGATGACGTGGCAATATGTTATTAGATGAATTGAATAGCTGATTCTTTTTAATTGGACAGATTTTTGAATTGTTTGGGAAGCTTCTGTGTGGGATTATATATCTAATGATTGCATCTATTCCTTTCACAGCCAAACTACTTTTCTGTTACATTTGGGAGAATCTTATCAGTTAACGAATAAGTATTTTGGGGAGATTATTTATAAGGAATATTTTATTTTTTTTTCTTTTATATGGGAGCAAGGAATTATTCCTTTTACTTAGTAAATACTGTAATCACAAACAAGAATTAAGTATTAAGTTTTATTTTTCTAATTAGTAAATACATCATTACTGTGTATAATATTTCTCTTTGTAATTTAACAAAAATTAAGAAAAATTATGATCGATGTTTTGAAATCATTATCGAAATGTGTATGGTCTTAAACAACTTGTGACATTAGCAACTAGACATGACCCCGATTCAGTTCCAACCATGGAAACCAACCAAAACCGTGGCCTCAAAACCAGGACCAGAGCCAAAACAGGAATTGGGTTCCTTAAAATGGAGAACCATACCGAAACCGTTGGTTTTTTCCCCACTCTAAGTCTCCCAATTCTCTCTAATTCTCATTTCTCTCTTCACTCTCAATTCTTTAAGTTTCCAATTATCTCTCAATTACTAAGTTATTAAAAAAAAATATATTTGCAATTACATTTATTTTTAGTTTTTTACTCAATTAAAATTCATTTCCAAGAAATTTTTCAAATTTATTTCCATCAATTTTTCACATTTTTTCTTCAAAGATTTTTGCAATTCAATTTTTTAAATGGCAAGTGGAGGTGGAGACGGTCCAATGTGTTCCATTTCGATGAAAGATACGGGTAGTATGCCGGACAATTTCGATTATGAAGAACCGTCTATCACGAGTTCCTGCAACACCAAGCCTATGCTGAAGCCCTAAACTCTCCTCATCCCCCTCTAATAATTTCTAAACCCGATCCCAATGCCACCCCCCATTTAACAAGCCAATCATAAAACATATCTGATCCTCCTCTCAATTTAAAATTTGAATCACCTATGGAAGAGAAGTAACAAAAGCAGTCCAAAGCTGATCTCTTTGTACTCCATATGAAGAAAGTAACGCAAGCAGATGGAAGAACTATAGCAGTTTGCAATTACTGCAAAAAAACATTTAAGAGGAGCAAATCTAGAGGATATGTCTCATATCAAAAGCATATAATGAACAGCCATCCAGATACACAGGCCAGATCGAGTTCACAAGTCCAAATTTCCAGGTACGCTACCCCTTAACCAACAATTATTTAAATATAGTGATGAAAAAATGGAGAAGAATTAGTTAGAATGATTGTAGTAGAACACTTACCATTTATTTTTGGTGAAAATATTGGTTTTATTAATTATTGTCAACAAGCATTAAATCGTGATGCATGTCGTGTTCCTAGAACCACTCTCACATATGCACTTTCTAACATTTATTACAAAAAAAAAAAAAAAAAAAAAAAAAAAAAAAAAAAAAAAAACTGAAGTTGGAAATTTTTTTTGAAAAATATAATGGTAGTGTTTCCATATGTGTCAACATATGGAGTGACCATTAGCAAATGCATTCATACTTATGTGTGACTTGCCATTATATGGATAATGCATGGACTATCCAAAAAAGAGTTCTTACATTTAGACTTTTCGATGAAGCACATATTGCTGCTAATATTTTTAGACAACTTATAATTATTTTGAAGAGTATAAAATTGTAAACAATTTTTTTGCAATTGGTTTTGATAATGCTTTCAACAATATCGCATCTATTCATGCTTTAATTGACTTATGCAAACCTTATCTTGGTGGTAAAAAATTTCATCAAAGATGTTCATGCCATGTTTTAAATTTATATGTCCAAAAATGATTAGAAATTCTTCAAGATTTTATTAAATCGGATGCCTGAAAAAATAAATATGTGTCTAAACTAACCTAGGGGGTGAATAGGTTTTAATCAAGTTAATTACCAACTTTTCTTGATTAGTCAATATTCAAAATTAACCAAATATAACAAGCAATCAATTGACAATTTAAAGGAAGAAAACAATGAATGACAAATCAATTGATTTATGTGAGGAACCCTCCAACTGGGGCAAAAAACTCATGGGTTATTGTGCTAGCCACACACGGTTCTCAAATCTACTATTTGAATGAAAGTTTACAACCTAGGTTGACCTTAAATCAAACCATTCTTGATCACTCTTTCACTCTACTTGGCAAGCTTTTAATAGTAATCCTAGACCAAATTGATTATGCACTAATCCACTTAGTCACAAGGCTTAACACTCAATGAAGAGATAACAACCTATATGAATATCAAGAGTATTCTAAATGCATAAATGCTAGGTCAATACATTTAATGTTTATCTAACCATGGATGAACAAGTCAAACAATTCTAGATATCATATTGCTATATGACATACATATAAGATAAATGCAAACCTAGATGCAATAGCTATCACAATACAAAACCCAACGATCAACACAAAAATCTCAACTTGTAGATAAAAAACTTAATCTTGATGCAAACAAGTCATAAAAGAGATTTCTTGTTAAGCAAAAACACTAAAATGAATGAGAATGGTGTTCTACTTACCAAGTCATGTGTGTTGATGAAGACTCAGGAGAGAATACAACCTAGATGATGCTAGATGATATTAGATTCATGAATAGATGATGGGTATTTGGGTATCGGTCAAGAAAGATTGAATCTTGATAGCTTTTCTTGCAAGGCACTCTTAAGCTTTCAAGAATATGAAATTTTAAGCTATAAAATGGCCAAGAAGAGAAGATGGAATATATATATAAAGCCCTAGACAAAATGACGTTGTTTTGAACTTGGACAACGAAATCCCGTCGAAATCGTTGTGTATACCACGGTACGTGCAAGTGCACAAACCGTGATACACACTGCATAGAAGCCTTAGAAGACTTCGAGAACGAGATCGTTGGACAGGTAAGGACACCAATTGCGGTATACAACACGTCAAACTACTGGACATCTTCGCTGTAAAAACCGTTGCAGATGCAACATGCACCTGCCGCGTCATAAACCGTAGAACACAACAGAGGCTACACTAGGCCAAACCGCGGTTCACGTAAGGTGAACCAACCACAGTACACGCAGCAACACGAACCGCGGAAAAGAGAACAATTCTCTTTTCAACCTAACAAAGCACACCTAACCTATATTTTTTTTTTTTGAAAAGCAACTTTATTCAGAAAGGCCAACCAAGACCAAACAAAAACAACCAAAGCCAACAAACAGCAAAGACCGAAGACAACCCCAACAAACAAAACAAACGCACAGCTCGATCAATAGTCACCCCATTGCACAAAATCACCCATCTCACCCGATCCCCTCTTAGCCAACAAATCAGCAAAAGAATTAGAAGATCTAGAGGAAAACAAAACAACAGTATTGCCCAAGGAGGACAATAACAAACGGATGTCCTGAATCAAACAAGGATTGCTACAATTGTCAAGACTTCCCTCATCATTAATCCACTCAACAGCCACCTTCGAATCACTGGTAATAGTAATACATCTTCTGCTCCACTCTGGATTGTTGGCACATAGGAAAATAGCTCTGTGAATGGCACACAACTCAGTTGAAATGGCATCCGAGCAGCCCAGAAAGGAAGAGAAAAGACAGTTGTTAACCGCCAAAATTGGCGAGAGACCAAAGAAGAATTTTCCACCTCAACACAAGAAGCAGGTGCGAACACAATCCGGATACCTCGACAGAGTGGAACCCGATTGGCCCAAGTATGAACCTCCTTCAGCGGGATCCACCCCGCCAGCGTCTTAACTCATAACAAGGACCAAGCCCGGTTATGATCGGGCACCTTAGGGACCCCGCATCGTCCCATCAACACTACTTCCTATGGACCCCGCAGCAGCCCGACATGAAATGTTGCAGATCATCCTGTAACAAAGTCAGCCACATATCCCCCTACTACCGTCAGAAGAACGCTTACTAAATAAAGGCAGCTCGCTAAGCAAAAGCACACTAGGAAGCAAAATTCTAGCTCCCAGAACTCAAAAAAGCCACAAAGATCTAATAAAAACGTCGCCGTATAAAAGGATTATACTCCCTCCCGCCAAAGGATCCAATTTTTAAACAAGTCAACACAATAAGAGTCCAATTAGGAATGGAAGAGATTGAGTCCTCCTAGAAAGGAAAGACTGAATCCTGCACGTAAAGAACTCCGAGATTACCTCCTAAAAAGAAGAGGATCCTGTAGTTGCCTAAAACCCTAAACCGAGATTTTAGGAGTGCATAGCAAGCAAGCAAGACCTATATATACAACAATTTCTACAAGAAAAAGGGAGGACCCTAGACACCACTTATCGACAGGCACAGTTCTTCCACCATCACCGTCTCCATCGTCGAAAATATGATCCATGTTCCATTGTAATCTAAATCAGAAATAGGTCACGTATTGTAATGAGAAGGGACAATCCAATAAAAATTATTGTTGATTAGTTTGATATACATTATTTAGTTATGACTTTGATAGGGATTTAGTCGGTATCGAACTACTTGATACCCCTCCGACCAGGGTCAATCTTAATCTTGGTCCCTTTAAAGTTGTTATTTGGAATCCTATCTCGGTAACGATTTTCAGGTAACAACAGTGAATTTTGCCATTAGAATCCCTCAACACACCCCCCATACTAGCAGGACCAGGCGCACCCTTGGCAGAACCATCAACATTGAATTTAAAAGAATTAAGAGGAGGAGGCTTCCATTGATCAAAATTTCTCTTATTACTAGGAATAGACCCTAAGCACCGATCTCCCACCTCCAACAAGAGCAAAGAAAAAGACTCCTTAGAGCCCTTTCCAAGATGTTTATACCACCAGGCAACACGAAATTTCACCATGTCAATACACTGAGCTACAACCTGATCAATGCCCTGAAAAACTTTTTGATTCCTAGCTTCCCAAATAGTCCACAAAATAGCATAGAAAAGGATACACCAAGCTCTCTCTTTATTCTTAGCTAGACACAAATTCAACCAACCCTTCCACCAACCCAAAATTGACCCAGTAGAGCAGCATGAAACCTTCCACCAAATCATACACCCTATCCATAGACGCCAAGACCAGTTACAATTTAAAAGAAGATGATCAACAGTCTCTACACCACCATTGCACAGGACACACCTAATTTCACCATCAATATCACAGCCAAAATTCAGCATCACCTCTTTGACAGGAATTCTGCCCCGCATAACCTGCCAAACAAAAAACTCAACTTTGGGGGGCACAAAACCTTTCCAAATATCTGTAAAATTCTCCACCTCCAAAACAGCCAAAGACTCCAGCTTTTTGTGAAAGGAACTAACAGAAAAACAACCTCTAGAATCCAAAGACCAAGACAAGGAATCAGGACTGTTATTCTTTAACACAACATTATTCAAGAGGGTCAAGAAAACCTGCCATTGATCCACTTCCCATTCAAACAGATTCCTCCGAAGATCCACTCTCCATTCCCACGAATCCCCTCTCCATTGCCCAAACTCAACTATCTTACCAGACTTATTGATGGCCAAGCTATGGATGCGAGGGAAAGCCAGCTTCAAAGGGATCGAATCCCAGGAAATGTCCTCCTAAAAGCGAGCCCTATTACCGTTGCCGATATTAACAAAGAACCCCTCTTTCAGGACCTTCAAGGTGCTGGAACCTTCAAGGAACAGACTCCCAACAGCTTTAACAAAATAGGAAGACGAAGGAGAACATTTAACCGGCCACCGCAACCTGTCTAACGGAATCCCCAATTTAGCACACACCACCCTCTTCCAAAGAGTATCAACATCCTTTCCAAACCTCCAGACCCACTTTGCTAACAGACTTTTATTCCTATCTAAAATGTGACCAATGCCAAGACCACCAAAATCCTTTCTCTTACAAACTGTACTCCAACTCACCAAGTGGAGTTTTCTTTTTTCCTCCCCATCTCCCCACAGAAATTTTCTTTGAACTTTTTCAAAGTGTTTTGTAACTGTTTTTGGCATCTTGAAAACCGAAAGATAGTAAATAGGTAAGCTTGACAACACCGCCTTGATGAGAACAAGCTGCCCACTTTTATTGAGAAATTTTCTCTTCCACGGAGTAAGTCTCCTCTCCACCCTTCTCATCAGCGGTTTCCAAAAGGCTACTGAACTCGGTCTTGCCCCCAATGGCAGCCCAAGATACGTAATAGGCAGCCTAGCACTCTTGCATTTAAAGCGGGCAGCCCATTCATCCACCCTCCTTTCTCTACCTCCCACCGAAACCACACAAGACTTATGAAAATTTATGCGTAACCCAGAAACTAACTCAAAAACCCTCAAAATTCTTCTGGCATTGAGGAAATAGGACAGATTAGGCTGTATAAATAAGATCATATCATCCGCAAATTGTAAGTGGGACACGTGAACCTCATTCTTGCCAAACACAGCACCCTTCACCAAACTCCTATCCACAGCTTTTCTAAACAGCCAATTTAACCCTTCTAAAGCTATATTGAAAAGAAACGGAGACAGTGGATCCCCCTGCCGAAGGCCTCTCTGCACCCTAAACTCTGTTGTAGGACAGCCATTAACTAAGACGGACATCGACGGGGTAAAAATACAACTACGAATCCAATTCCTCCACTTATTACCAAAACCCAAACTCTGTAACATGTTGTCCAAGAACGTATGATCAATGCTGTCATACGCCTTCTCGAAATCTAGTTTCACCAGAAAACCACCCTCTTTTTCTTTTTTCCAGGAGTGAATGATCTCTTCGGCAATTACGAACCCATCCATAATTTGTCTCCCACTAACAAAAGCTATCTGAGACTCTCATATAATCAAATTCATAACTCTTTTCAGCCAGTTAGCTAAGACTTTAACAACTATTTTATACATAGAATTCACAAGACTTATAGGGCAAAAATCAGAGATAACCTCCGGATTGCTACATTTAGGAATAAGGGCGATGAAAGTCTTGTTAAGACCTTTAATAACGGAACCGTCCCTGTGAAACTCCTCAATGAAATTCATGAAATCTTTACGAATCACCTTCCAGTTTGCCTTTACAAAATTCAAATTCATCCCGTCCGGACCCGGAGCCTTATTGCCGTCACACGAATTCAACGCTTTCCAAACTTCATCAGAACTGAAACCAACCTCAAGAGATTCTCTTTCTACCGCCGAAAGTTGGGGAAAAGCTAAACCTGTCAGCTTCGGTCTCACCCATTGCTCCTTAGAAAAATGATTTTTGAAAAAATTGCAGATGCCATTTCTCACTTGATTATGCTCAAACAACCTCGTTCCTCCCACTGTAATCTCGCCAATGTTGTTCACACTTCTCCTCCCATTCGCTATATTATGAAAAAACTTCGTGTTTCTATCACCATGATTTAACCAGTTAACCCTCGATTTCTGCCGCCACATTTGTTCCTCTATTCTGATGATACGCCACAACTCAGATAGAACCGTTAACATGTTCTGCTTGCTTAACTCGTTCCAACCCACCACTTCAGCCTCTTTATCCATGTCTGCCAGCTTACCTTCTAACCGAAGCATCTCGCTCTCATGAGACTTGTTGGTTAAAAGCCACTTTTTAATACACAACTTAGTCGCTTTCAACTTGGAGGCAAGAAAACAGCCTTGAGAAACTGCACTAGCACCTTTACTCCATTCATCTCTAACCAACTTCATTAACTCTTTTTCCTCAAGCCAATTATTATAGAAACGAAACGGACAAGGGCCCCAACTAACCCTTTTTTCCCCGATCACAATCGGATTATGGTCGGAAAAGCTTCCGTTAAAACCCCTTTGAGAGAGATTCGGGAACCAGCTCAAAATCAAAGGTGACACAAGGAATCTATCCAACCTAGCCCAAGAAGCCGACTCTCTGAAATTTTTCCAAGTAAATCTGATGCCCTCCAGAGGAATATCCACAAGATTAGCTCTGTCAAGAAAAGACTGAAAATTTCTTATAGAAGTCATGTTACACCCACAACCTTTCCTTTCCGTCGGATCCAACATCGTATTGAAGTCCCCTCCTATACACCAGGGAACCGAAAATTGAGATTTAGAATAAACAATGAAGTCCCATAAATCCTTTCTTTCATTCTCAACATTAGCAGCATAAACATTACAAACCACCAATAATCTTTTCGGATTCTGCAGTTCCCCTTCCAGAATGATACACCGACTGTTCGTAATACACGAATTAACCACGAAACTACCCTCATTCCATAAAACAATCAAACCCCCAGCTCTACCAATCGCATCCACTCCCACACCCCTAGTAAGAACTTGACCCCCCAAAGACCGAATAACTCCTCTGTCAAAAATCTGCAGCTTTGATTCTTGAATGAACAAAAAAACCGGATTATGCTTACGCACCAAACCCCTAATCATCCTTCTCTTTTCCACCCTCCCCAAACCTCTAGCATTCCAAGAGATCGCTAACATAAAGAAAAAGAGACCAAAAAATGATAACGGAGAAACAGAGAGACAACACTATCTAAGTTTGTCATCATCCTCCCTTTCCCTAGACACCAGGATGTCAATCATCTCTTGTTCCTTACCATTAAAATCCACTCCCAGTGCTACTCCAACCTCTATAACTTTCGACACTTCCTCCTCTACAAACCACGGATCTTTGTCTCTTGAAGAATCTCTATTGTTCAAATTGATACCCCTAGCCACACTTTCTTCTACAATTCGAGCCATCTCATTGTCTAAATTCCATGAGACTTTATTCACAAACCATTCCCCATCTCTCGCCTCCTTCCTACCTTTACTCTTCTTCGAACTCCTTGTCTGCATGTTATGAACTCTTGTGAATTTACTCTCTTTTTCACTATCTGCCACATTCTTCTTCCTACCTGATCCCAAAACCTGCCTCTCCTCTCTCTCTTCCAGACGCAACTCACTAGAAACAGGGGTTACTCCTCTCTCTGACCAAAGGCCAAAGCTTTCCTCCCCAAAAGAGTTTAAAGGTTGATCAGCATTATCCTGGGCATAAACGACAATTTGCCCCATTTCAGGATAAATAATATTAACCCCATTAACATCATCATCTTGGGCCTTGGACTCTTCTACCCCTATTTTTTGAGTTTGCTGAATAGATGGGCTTTCCTGAGATTGGGCCTCTTTATCCAACCCAACAAACTTTGAACATTCTCCTTTCCAGTGATTAGTATTCTTAATAACTATTGACTCTGTTTCTGAAGCAGTCCAACTACTGCTTTCCTCCTCACTATCTCCACTACACGCATCATTCCTCTTTTTGTCAATTACCAACTTAACATTATTCACAGCAAATCCAAAAGGCTTCACCTTCGATTTGCGGACCCAATTACCTTTTCCTTTCTCAAGAGTTTTCAAAGAGTACAAAGACCTCGCATTTCTTTCCTTACTGATATCTGGCAGTTTCTGACTTCCACCCCTACCTACTCCCGCCACTCCTTTTGCTCCATCCCTATGATTTGAATGATTTGACAGTGAACCCCGACTTGCGCTTTCCTCTCTGACTACCTTTCTGCCCTGCCCTTCCCCTACTCTCTGCCTTCTGACTGTTTCTTGTGGCTTGAGCCGGATTGAGACATCATCCAACTCCTCCTCCCTGCCTGTACCTGCCCTTCCATCCAGCGAATTCAAATTTGAACCCTCATTGTTTATCCCCAAATGTTTATCAACCCACCGTCTATCGATCGGATTCTGATCTATCGATAAGCTTACCGGAAATGTGCCATGATCAGTAAATACTTTAACTTCATGTGGCACCACCTGGTTTGGATCCATAAGCATCAACACCCTCCCTTTCTAAATGCACTTTTTCGAGACCGTATCTTCATCCACCCAAAGAGGTTCTCCGACTATGCCTCCTAATTTCAAAAAGAAATTAGAATTCCAGCAGAAAAGAGGAACCTTATTGCATTCAATCCACACCAACTTGGATTTAGGAATATATGACACATTCCATGAACTCATTGAACTAAAGCAATCCTCCCAAAAGAAACGATTAGCTATGAAACCGTCCCTATCCATTTGAGTCTCAAAACACCATAGAATGACATTATCTCCTATGTAGGAAGTTTTAAAACTAAAGCCCCTGGTCTTGATTCTATTCTTCGCCCTTTCGAAATTAGCGAAAACAGAGAGTGTTCCAATTGCACACCTGGATAACCACTCCCTCTCCTCGTTTCTTTCCATCCAACTCACCGATAGGTTCTTTTCAAACTTTCTATGATCTCTGAACTGTTCTTGTTTCTGATCCCCATATACCACCTCTGCATAGGACCTTTCGCTGTTGGAAACGTGAGACTGGTAGCCTCTTCCCTTGCCCTCCAAGGGAAGACTGCTATCACTATTGCCTTTGCCCCGTAAAGCATCTCTTCCATTCCTCCCCATTGAACTTACTCTTTCCTTCCTCCTCCTATCCCACTCAGTGGTTGCAATCTTTGAGCTAATCGGCCATCCATACACATGCATCCCATTAGTCTTGGTCGCTACCTTCTGTGCTTCTTCTCTAGAACCAAACCTGATAAAAGCATAGTAACTCTTCCTAGGCGTATTTTTGGCTGACAGAAAGACGTCCCTAACTTTGCCAAAAACCTTGAAGACTCCCCATAAACACTCAGTATCAACCTTTGGATTAAGATTATCCACAAAAATTGACACCAAATGCTCTCTAAAATCAGCTCTCACTTTCTTCCAGCTCACGTCAGAGGTTCTCTCTCTAGAATACATCTCTCTAGGTTATAATTTTTACAAATTGTGTGACTTCAACCTCTATCAGCACACCTAACCTATATGAATGATGTGCAAGTGTGAGGTGAGTAAAAAACATGCATGAAGATAGATATGATCATTAATGAGCTTGCATGAAGAGAAATATAACATGAATATGCACCAGTGATCTACCTTTGAGCCACAAGTGATCTACCTTTAACGTGCTCTTGAAGCTTGATTAACATAAAGAAAGCTTTGTCTACCCTTACAATATAAACCTTAAATGTGGTTTGTCAACGAAATAAACCAATATATACAAAAATTAAGATATTTTAATATGTATATAATAATATATTATTTTATATATTTTCACTACAAAAATTTAAGTAAATATTGAAGGCATACTATCTTATTCTACAATATTCATCTTATCTTAGACACAATTTTTAAGTTTTACTCTAAATTATTTGTTAATTGTAGAGAAAATTAAATCAATATAGTTTTAGATGATTTTCATGATATAAAAGACCGAAGTGTTACATTTTAATTCTCAAAATTAATATATATATATATATACATATTTATGACATAAACTTTAAGACCAAAGGGTATTACATTTTATTTTAACAACTTATTTTCTTAAATAATAATATATTTTTTCTCGTGAGACATTGAATATTAATTTTTGTATTTGTCCCCCCAAAACCAAATTCCTGACTTTGTTCCTGATTGGATCGGTAGTGGGCCGCAGGTCAACATATGGCTATTGCACCTTCTTACGAGGAAAATTGGTGACTTGGTAAAAAAAAATAAAAAATGGTGATAAGATCAAACATAAAAGTGGATTTCAAAGCTATGGCACATGAAATCTGTAGACTTTTGTGGTTAAAGTCGGCTTAAAATTAAACTAGGAAGGAAGCACGAAGTCCACAATCAATTGGCCCACAATCCAATGCGGCACAATCGCACAAAACACATGGAAGTAGATTAACACTTCATCGAGAACTTAGATAGTGTCATAGTGGCTTGATTTGCACTCAACTAACTTGCGAACATCCTGTAAAGGCATCAAGTCACTCATTTCAACATATTATAAGCAAGCTAGGAATGAACAATGTCTATTCGCCACCTTGATGTGGAGATCAGTGTTGGAAAAAGTGGGCCTAGGCAGCAGCCGGCACCTTGTCAGGCACCTGCCGCCACCTAGGCAGCCTAGGTGGGCTCCTGGGTGGTCAAATGCTGCCTAGGCAGTGTTAACCGTTTAGACGGTTTGATTGTTTTTTATTATTATTATTGGATTTGATTGAGTTGTTAATGGAGTTTAGATTGAGTTTGTTCGATTTGATGAGTTTTTTTTTTTATGAATTTTAGATTGGATTTTGATTTTCAATATTGAAAACATATAAAAATAAGGTCCGGAAAGTATATTGAAAAAAAAAATCCCACTGTCTAGCCGAGTAGTGGGTCACCACCCAACTCGTGCTTAACGCATTCGACAACACTGAACTAGATAAAAGGAAACATAACAAAAACAAAAAAACAAAAAAAAAAACATAACAAAAAAAAAAAAAAAAAAAAAAGTAGAAAAACATTATAATAAAAAAGCTCACTACATTATATGCAATAACATCTAGGTAGCCCGGGCTGCTTCAATGATAGATTTTCATTTGAACATTTTCATAACTGATGGATAATTGTCTATTAATTACGGAGCGGTTTTTTAAACAGCTTTGGTAGAAGGAAGGGTTCCAAACACCCTGTCCCATAAGGAGGAAGTGACGCCAAATCCTTCGCTCTGAATTCTGAAGTGATGGTTCAAGTGATATCTCTGTAGAAAACAAACATTAAAGATGGTAAAAGCATTCAAATTTTGGCTCAACTTCCAAGCAGTTAAAAGGGGATGATTCTTTACCTTCAAATCACGACTATATCCTTTAGACGGCTTCCCATGGTTGAGGTAGTAATGAGTGCAATCATACATTACATAACCCAGCAAGGTGCCTCCGAATAGAGCAGGAGTTAGAGCAGGAGTGATAGATGGAGGTGTTAGAAGCTTAAACAGGTTCCACAACTGAAGTCACAAATTATGATGAGTGAGAAGCAAGGACAGAAAATGCAACATTAATTTGTGCTTTCTCTTTTCGAATTGTTAAACTCACAACGAAATAGCATAATCAGTTCCATTTGCATTCACAATCAATGCTATTAGATATCTGCTACCACTGAAGGTTTGTTGTACTTATATAAATTTCTATTTATTTTGCTTGACTTTCTGAGTGAAAAGGGGAAATAAAAAAGCATACAAAGATATGGTTAATTTGACACTTGCACTTACAAATAACAGTCCATGAATTATGATTAGAATTGTTAAATGGGTTAGGCAGCCCGAGCCCGGCCTGCACTCGCCTTCAAATTGAGAGCTAAGCTTGCGTCCAAGATCTAGGATTGGATGGGCCGGGCTTGACTATTGAAGCTGTCAGGCTCGAGTATAAGTCTGGATTTAAAGAATGAAAATAAATTAAGAGAACAATGTTTGACCGTCTAAAATATTTACCTAAATTTATGTCCAAATGATGTGATATATGAGTTATCGACGGTCAACCCTATATGCCAACAAGGGGCGTAGCTCAGCTGGTAGATGGACGAGCTTGAGGTTTGGGTAAATGACTCCCAGGTTAGCAGCTTGAATCCTACAAATGGCGAAAGTTTTCAAAAAAATATTTGGTCCCAATAAAAATTATGAGATAATGTTATGAGTAATATATTAGTTATAATTTATGTATAATAAATGTTTTGGACAATTAATCTACTTATAAATAGGCTAAAGCAAGGTAACCTCACAAAAATTTTAAGACTCGGCCAATATCGGGCCTCAAGCCGAATGGGACTTAAAATTTAGGCCTGACCTGTATAACATCTCTAATTTTGATAAGTTGAATGGTTCTTTTATCATTCCATCTTTTTCCTTCCATTACTAGTCTTTGTACTAATTTATTTAATTTTTTGTTTCTTACTTGAAGGGACTGAAATTGATGAATTCAATTCTCTTCCAACATTATAAGGGCATTACTGCTGATTCTGATCGGAAGTTGAAATTGGTAATGCGGTCGGCAGAATTTTACAAACCCTACATGCTCTTCAAGGGCGTGTAAGTATATATGCATTAATTTGTTCTTATGCTCACGTTTTCTATATAAAATCATATTGTTTGAATTAAATAGAAATTAAATATATTATTTGCACAGATTTGATGACACAAATTCGGAGAGGTTGCGAATGACTATAAGTGAGACTAAATCAGAGGAAGTACTGGATGCCTTTAACTTCGATCCCAAGTGCATTGACTGGGAAGACTACATGATGAATACCCACATTCCTGGCCTTGTAACACATGTGGTCAGATGATGGAGATTAAAATAAAAAATTAAAAAAATTAAAAAATTTTAAAAAAAAGGGAAAAGAAAAAAAAAAAAAATCATATTATATTACAAAATAAGTGAAAGTTCAGTGTTATGCGGGTCAAAAAATTATTAAGTCAGCACCCTATAAATTACAGAGTTCAAATCAGTTTCTTCTTCGAAAATTAAATTATATTAATTTAATGTATTTATCTTTTCCAAATATTATTTATGCTTCTTAAATTATTTTCATAATTTTGATATGTATTGATATTGTTAAAAAAAAAGTTATATTAATGTAATGTAATGATATTTTAAATATGCTATGATGGACAAAACAGGGTTGGCTCAGTGGTAAGCATCTAGCCTGCATACTAGATATTGTAAATTCAAGTCATACCCCTCTCCTAATCCCGAAAGATTGTAATAGTTCAAAAATATATATGTTATGATGATTATATTTATTTTGTGTCTGTTTGTCATTTAAATTAACTTAAATATTTACTATTACTCTTTTTAAGTCTTTAATCAAGTTATTAAAATTTATGTTTTATTATTTGAGAAATGAGAACTATTAAAATAGTTGTTGGGGCATAAAAATTAGGGTGAAATTCATTTTCGTCCCTCTAGTTTGATCTAATAACCAAACTGGTCCCCCGATTTTCAATATTATATTGATAGGTCCTTCTAGTTTCCACAAATCTGTATTTTACTGTCAAATTCCGTTAGGGTTTGCAAAGATTCCGTCCAATCTGAGAGGAGGGTAAAATCGTAAACTTACCTGGAGAGCTTCTAGATACTGTTTTACGAAGGGTAATTACGTAGTTGAATTTGTATATTAAACCATTAAAAAAAAAAAAAAAAAACTAATAACACCCACTAAAATAACGACACCTGTCCTATCCCATTAGAAAAAGAAAATTGTGTTCCCAACCTTTTCCCGCACCACTTCCTTCGTATTTTCTTCACAGACAAACAACAAAAAACCATTAATGCTACCATGTCTGAGACTGGTAAATGATTAGTTTTGACAGGTCCGCCAGCTGCACGAACGGGTTTCATTCTGGCCTTTGAAACCGTTTGATTCTTCGGAGCTAGATCGAGCTCTGGTGGGTTGGTTTCGGATATGGGGTCGGTTTGAAATGATGAAAAATGCCTTCTTTTTTATATGATTAGCGACAATTTAGCTGAATTTAGTGATTTGATTGTTTAATTTTTAGAGATAGAATATTAGCAGTGAATATCAGAATCGAGACTCTACTGGGTTATATAAAAGCTGGGTTTTGGTTGTACTTTTTGATGATTGTAAAAATTTGATGGGTTCCAAGTTGGGATTTTGTTTGAAATTTCTAATACATGTGTTAATGTAAATGTAAAGTCTTCTTCAAGGAGGTAAATTCTTGGCTGGAAGTTTGGTAAGCCCGCCCTAGCCGAGTATTAGGGAAGTTGTCAGCTAGGAAAGATCATGCATTTAGCATCCGAGCAAATTGCATTTGACAATAGAGACTTTTCGAGATTTTGCCACTACTACAAAAATGTTAAAAGACATCGGTGTATAACCTCGGTTTTTAGGTAACCGATTTTAGAAAAACTTTTAGACATCGGTTTATATAAAAATGATGTCTTAAATATTACGGTTTGAAATGATATCAGTTTTTAAGCAAACCGATGTTTTAAAAAAAACTTTTAGACA
This sequence comes from Acer campestre, assembly GCA_954870605.1. Lineage (NCBI taxonomy): Eukaryota > Viridiplantae > Streptophyta > Magnoliopsida > Sapindales > Sapindaceae > Acer > Acer campestre. Next base: position 22,853,336 of record OX940809.1, on the reverse strand, counting down.
TCGGTTCATACAAAAATGATGTCTTAAATATTCGGTTTGAAAGGACAATGGTTTTTGGGCAAACTGATATGAATTTATTTTACAATAAAATATCGGTTTCCCTTAAAACTCATCTCTTAAATAAATTAAAAATTACCACATCAATTAAAGATAAACTGATATGTATAAGTTTTAATTTGTTATATATTTTTTAAATCATTTATTTTAAAAAAATTTCAAAAAAATAATTTTAAATAATTTATTTATTTTGCACCCTCTTGTTTCATATTAAGAGAGACGTTAATAATTCAATTATTATATAAATGGAATCTGAATCTTTTATTTGTTCATTAAATTAAAAGATGCAGAGAAATATCTCATCTATAGTGAGAGTTACATTCCAAATCATACTTATTACAATTAATGTCACTAGTCTCCTATAGAGTACATACCCATAACTAGACTATATATGTTTTTAAAAATATAATTTTATTAAATGTTCCAATAAATATTTTTTAATATGTCTGTTGTAAAAATTAGAATTTTGATTAATTGAACAAATTTAAATTTATCTAACAAGTTGGGTGGTGGCCACCGGGAGGTGGGGTGGGCCGTAGGCGGTCGGACGGCGGCGGCTGGATGGTGGCTTTCGGACAGTGGAGCAGTCAGACAGTGGGATTAATTTGAATGATTTTTTATTTGAATTTTTTTATGAATGATAAATTCAATGAAATCTATTTGTATACAAAATTTGAAAAAATTTCAAGCACTATAACTATTTTTTCCTGTTTTGTTTAAATATGAAGCATCAGAAAAAGAGTGAAACATAGGAAAAATGAAAAGAAAAAAAAAAAGCTATAGTTCTTTAAAAAATTTCAAACTTTGTTTACAGATTGATTTAATTGAATTTATTACCCACAAAAAAATTCAGATCAACATTCATTCAAATCGATGGATTTCAAGAAAGTCCTTACTTTATGTTAAAATAAGGGATTTCTTATGAGAGTACTAATTTATAAATATATATATATATAGTCTTTCTATTAACAGTTTGAACTGATATAAAAATATATCAGTTCATTGCATGTGAGTCATTGGATTTAAAAGATGCTTTAACAAGTGCATGCAGTCAAGTCAAAGTATTTAAATCCAATGACCAACATACAAGGAATTGATATATCTTTTCTCAGTTCGAATTGACAATAGAAAAACCATATATATATATATATTTATATTGTTAGTTTGTCCTGACAATAAATATAACAGGACGGAGAATGTAAACCACTAGATTTACATACTTTGACTCAAATTGTATACGATTGTCAAAACTTCTCCATAATCTGTGATCCACATTCTTCGTCCTGATATATTTATTGTCAGGATGAACTGACAATAGAAAGACTATATATATATGATATATGATATTTCTCTAGTCAGAACGATTTCAGGACATCCAACCACAACCACATGTTTATATATATATATATATATATATATTTGTACTCTTGAATGAAGAAGATAAGGAACAAGCAGGGAAGTAGCCAGGAAATTTTGTCAGGATGGCCTTAGTTAAAAATTTTGTTCAACAAGAAGATATAACTAATTATTATAAAAATTCTTTATTTTACAATATTATTTTCATATACAATAGTAATTAAAATAAAATAAAATAAAATAAACAACCAACTACAAAAATAAAATGTAAGAAAAAAAAATTAAAAGTAAAAAATCTTACTTTGATACTGAGCAAAAGAGACTTGAGAAATTGGTGGGTTTTGAAATAACTATGAAAATATAAATAACAAGATACCTTTATGTGGACAAGCTGGAATCTAGTTTGGATTCCATTGAAGCTAGTGCTAAGGCAAGCCACAAGCGGGTGGTGTGCAAATCTTAGAGATGAAAGATGCAAGGTCTTAGCTGAAATGTGGTCCTTACATCTTAAGGAAAAGAGAAATTGGAGACAAACGTATAGGGTTAAATGGGATTTTTGAGGGCGATAGAAACTTTAATTTTTTTCACCTTGTTTGCAACTCTAGAAGGCGTAGGAATTTCTTTAGAGATGGCAATGGGGCGGGTGCGATGAATTTGGGGCGGGGTGGTCCTCCCTGCACCCCGCCCCATTTATTTTTTGAAAACTCATCCCCTCATAAAACCCCTCAATAGATGGAGTAGGGCAGGGCAAGGCAGGGTATGCTATCCCCATCCCCACCCAATCTACCTCATTTAACCCATTTATCTAATTATTATTATTTTTTAAAATGTTGTCAAAAAAAATATTTTAATATTATTAAAATAATAAACATATATCCCAATGATTAATATAAAGTAATTCCAAAAAACTACTAAAAATTATCTCATAAATATTGTTAACCGCCAAAATTGGCGAAGGACCAAAGAAGAATTTTCCACTTCAACACAAGAAGGGCATAGGAGTGCGAACACCATCTGGCTACCCCGACAAAGTGGACCCTGACTGATCCGAGTGCACATCCCCTCCAACGGGATCCAACCCAGCCTTCCTCCAGTTTTTTTAGGACATCGCCAGCATCTTAACTCAAAAATATGGCCGCGAGCCGGACTACTCACTAGAACTTACAGCGGGATCCAACCCCACTATGACTGGGCTCCCTATAGACCCCGCAGCACCCCGATATGGAGTCCTCCTGAGCATCCCGCTACCATATGAACCCCGCAGCACCCCGACACGGAGTCCTACTGAGCATCCCACTATAATACCAGTCAGACTTCTCCTTACTTTATCAACAGATATTTACTAGCTTGCACTTCCAGATATAGCCAGTCCTCCAAGCGAGAGAATACCAGGCAGCCAGATTCTCGTACTAGAAACTAAAGCTCCATAAAAGATCCAATAAAACGCTGCCGTACAAATGAGATAAACTCCGTCCCGTCAGAGAATCCTAATTTGAGCAGGTCAACACAGTAAGAATTCTACTAGGAAGGTAACAGTTTAAATCACGAGATTAACTCCTCCTAGGAAGGAAAGACTAGATTCTACGGATTCTACACATAAAGCTCCAAGATTATCTCCAAAAAAGAGGGGGATCCTGCGCTAGCCAAACCCTAGACTGAGATTATAGGAGTGCATGGCAAGCAACAGGACCTATATATACAACTACTTATTCAACGATTTTGGGGGGATCTTCTTCTGGAAAAAAGACCCTACCGTCAATTTCTACTTATCGACAGGCACAGATTCTCCATCACCACCATCTCCATTACTTACCAAACGATCATACATTGCTGTAAGCCCTAAATACATAGTCATATATTTGTAATGCAAAAGGACGATGAATAAAAACTTGTTTTTTGTTTGATTTCTAGTACTCCATGTCGTACTTGCATTATTAGGGACATAGTCGGTATCAAACTACGTGATACCCCTCCGACCAGAATCAATCTCGATCTTGGTCCTTTTAAAGTTGTTATTTGGAATTTCATCCCATTAACGATTTTCGGATAACACTTTTGGCGCCGTCTGTGGGAATATCCCAACCATTGTTTAAAAACAGCCTATTTTCATCCAGATATATTCAGAATGAGACTCCAATCCTCCCAGGGTCATCCCGAGCCATCAGGACTCCAGTCCCTTGCTTCCATTGAAAGAGCCCAGAGGCGGGGTAAGGGCACCAGGAATGAGAATCCTCTACTAGTGCCCCCACCGGCTGCAGGCCCTATCCCTCAATACCCCGCTAGGCAGGAAGTCAGTCGAGATGTCTTAGAACAACACGCCGCAGCCTACGTAGAAGCTATCCGACTCCGGATGATAGCCTAGGGGATCCCCTTTAAAGCAGCCGGGGTCCTAGGAGATGCTGGCCCAAGTATTCGGGTACCAGTTTTCGATCGATTGGGTCCACCTCTCCCAGTCCGACAGGCGAAACTTAGACCCAGGTTAGTAAAGTCCACAATTGAGGTTCCTCCTAAGAGGATTCAGTCTCCACCAAAACTAAGGGCAAAGGAGAGGGATCTGCATCCCGACTCAGAAGGAAGTGCCAAATCCAGAAGGAGCTCCAAAGAAAAGCGTCAGAGAGCTAAGCGAAAGGAGGTAGTTATTGATTCAGAGTCTTCGGATGAAGAAGTTTCAGTAGCCCGATCCGGAACCAAAAAGTCTCAGCGCCTAGAGGATCAGGTGACAAGGATGGCGAAGGAGTTGGAGCAGTTGAAGAAGGGAAAACATCAAGGAAGCCAGAAGAACCCCCTAGGTGAGATGAATGCACCTTTCTCCAAAAGGGTTAGAGAGGCAGGGTTGCCCCTCAAGTTCAGGATGCTGTCAGAGAAGTATTCCGGTACAGAGGACCCTGTCAGCCACCTGGAAAGCTTTGTCCACCAGATGGAGGTTCAAAGTGCGACCAGGCTGGCCATGTGCAGAATGTTTCCTTCAACCTTGATTGACTGTGCCAAGACATGGTTCAGAAAGTTACCACCAGGTAGTGTCGATTCTTTCTCTAAACTTACCAAAGCTTTCTGTGCACAGTTTCAGGGAATCAAACCCCGACCTAAGGATCCTATCCTGCTGCAATACGTGGTTCAAGAGCGGGATGAAACTCTGAGATCTTATGTGGAGAAATTCCACAAAGAGGTTGTCCAGATGGGAGTATTCAATGAGAAGGAGACTCTAGCCAACTTCCGGAGGAATGTATGGGCTGGCAGACTATTCCGGTCATTTGCCAAGCATCCTCCAGAAACATACCAGGAAGCCTACAACCGGGCTCTAGAGCAGGTAGACATTGAGGAACAACTCCGGATCAAAATCGAGCACGATGAAGCCCGATTAGCACCGCGCCCTAAAAAGGAAACTTCAAAGCCCGCACCAGCTAGGAAATTTCAGAATCAACCTCCGAACCGGTCTACTTACAAGCCGCCTCATATTCCTCCATATCAGGAAAGGTATCCAGTCAGAAGGTCACCTCTCAGAGAGATTCCCCTGAAAGAAGTATCCAGGGTGGCAAGAGAGGAGGAGGGGTATAATCACTACACCCCTCTCAATGCTTCCCGAGAAACTATTTATCTCCCCATTCGGGATAAGGGTCTACTCAGGAAGCCGGGTCCCATGAAAATCCCGGTTGACAGGAGGAATCAATACAAGTATTGCGACTTCCACGAGGATATAGGGCACAACACCTCAGAGTGCTACAGCCTCCGCAATCAAATTGAAGGATTGATAAGGGGAGGTCTTTTAACTAAATTTTTACAGCAGGTACGAGATGGCATCAAAGAAGGGAAACAGGTTCAGAGCGGGATGCAGGAAGCAGCAGAAAGAAGGAGAGATGGGGAGAAGGATCTAATGCAGCAGATCCAGGTGATCCACACTATCAGTGGAGGCCCTACCCTAGCTGGAACCTCCAATAATTCGAGAAAGAATCACGCAAGGAAGATTCCCAGACTCAATGCTGACCTCGAGATACTCAAAGTCAGTAATGAATCTCGGGATCTATCCCGCTCCACCAAAATCATCTTCACAGAGGAGGACGTCTACAATACAGTACAGCCACACGATGACCCCATGGTAATCACGATACAAATCGCCAACTGCTTGGTACACCGCGTCCTGATTGATACAGGAATCAGTGTTGATATTTTGTTCAAAGGGGCTCATGAGCAGCTCAACTTGAAGAATTCTTGCTACAATAGTTGCACTTCCCTTCTATATGGATTCACAGGAGACTCAGTGATGCCTATGGGGACGAAGATTTTACCGGTGATAGTCGGAGAATCACCCCTACAACAGAACATAATGACAGAATTCATTGTAGTAGACACCCCGCCTGCTTACAATGCGATCTTGGGCAAGCCTTTCTTGTCAGGGATCAGGGGGGTGCTATCCATTTACCACAATGTGTTGAAGTTTCTAGTGGGAACATGAGTAGGAGAGGTGAGAGGAGACCAGTAGGCAGCTCGCAATTGTTACGTGGTGTCTACCAATCCCGCGGCATTAGCTAAACAATGCGCACAGGTAACCGGTGACCCAGGACCAAGGGCGACGGAGCAGGATGATTATATCCTGGAAGAATGAGAGGTACCAGACATGGTTGTGGAGGAGCCAGAAGAAGAGGAGCGAGGTTGGACTAGTGGGCACCCCACGGAGCAGCTAGAAGAGGTCCTTATCCGGAGCGGAGATCCAACAAAGACAGTAAAAATGGGAGGAGGTTTGGACCCAGAGATTAAGAAGGATTTGACAGAGCTTCTCAGAGAGTACAACGACATCTTTGCTTGGAGCCATGAGGAGATGCCCGGCATTCCCCTTAACTTGGCTACCCATAGGTTGGCAGTGGATGCAACCTTCAAACCAGTTAAGCAGAAAAGAAGACACTTCAATGCCGAACGGAATACCGCGGTCCAAGAAGAGGTTGACAAACTCTTGAAGGCTGGATTCATCAGGGAATCCTGGTACCTCGAGTGGATCGCCAATGTGGTTATGGTAACCAAGTCTAACGGGAAATGGCAAATGTCCATGGATTACACCGACCTCAACCGGGCTTGTCCCAAGGATAGTTTTCCTCTGCCTAAGATAGACCAACTCATTGACTCTACTGCAGGAAACAAGCTCCTAAGCTTCATGGATGCTTTCTCGGGATACAATCAGATCATGATGCATCCTTCTGACTAGGACAAGACCAACTTCATCACTGGACAAGGCCTCTACTGTTATAAGGTAATGCCATTCGGACTCAAAAATGCAGGTGCCACTTACCAGCATATGGTGAACAAATTGTTCAAGGAGCAGATAGGAAGATCCATGGAGGTTTATATAGATGACATGATCACGAAATCTCCAGAAGCTGGACAACATACAGGGGACTTGCGCCAGACCTTCCAGATAATACGGCAGAACCAGATGAGGCTGAACCCAGCTAAGTGTGCATTCGGGGTAGCAGCAGGTAAATTCCTTGGATTCATGGTACATGAAAGGGGAATTGAGGCTAATCCTGAAAAGATCAAAGCCATTCTAGATCTCGAGGCCCCTACAACTCTCTAGCAGGCTCAAGGATTAACTAAACGAATAGCAGCCCTGAACCGGTTCATATCCCGCTCTACAGATAAATGTCTCCCCTTTTTCAAAGTCTCAAGTAGGGGAAAAAGATGAAGTGAGATGAGCAGAGCGAGCAGGCTTTTCAAGCTCTAAAGAAATACTTGTCAAGCCCGCCACTACTAGTCAAACCGACCCCGGGTGAAGAGCTCCTACTCTACCTAGCAGTTTCAAATATTGCTACGAGTGAAGTTTTGGTAAAAGAATGCAATGACGAGGTGCAGAGACCAATCTACTACGTGAGCCGGGCTTTTACTAAGTCTGAGAAAAACTACACCTTACTAGAGAAGCTCGCCTACGCCTTGATGACCTCGTCTAGAAAGTTCCGGCCTTATTTCCAAGCTCATGCCATCGTGGTTGTCACAGATCAACCATTGAGACCATTCCTCAAGAGGCCAGATGTGTCGGGCAGGTTGGTCCTGTGCGCCCTAGAGCTCACACAGTTCGACATCAAATACAAAGCAAGAACCAAGATCAAAGCCCAAGCCTCGACAGACTTCATAGTGGAGTTTAGTCCGACTCCGGACCCGGGCAACTCAATAGACCCAAATCCTGATTGAACCAACCCGGAATGGCCTGAAGACAACAGGGTTTGGATTCTTTACACCGATGGGGCTTCGAACCAGTCGGGATGCGGAGCCGGGGTCGTCTTGATCGACCCCGCTGGAGCTGAATGCAGCCATTGCTTCAGGTTTGAGTTCAAGGCTACTAACAACGAAGCAGAGTATGAAGCCCTTTTAGCAGGAATGAAAGTAGCAGGCACCCTGGAAGCTGAGTACCTTCTGATCAAGAGTGACTCCCAACTAGTGGTCAATCAGGTGACAGGTTTGTACCAAGCCAAAGGTGACAACATGGTGGCCTATCTAGCTAAAGTTCAGGAAGCTATGAAGAAGTTTATGGGTGTAAGGATAGAACAGGTACCCAGAGAGAAGAATCATCGTGCTGATGTCTTGGCTAAAATTGCTACAGGAGAAGGACATGCTTTGCCAAAAGGAGTACCCTTTCAATTGATTCCTTTCTCCAGCATAGCTAAAGAGGCAGAGGTCCTTCCTGTGAACCGCCTCCCATGTTAGATGGATCCAATAGCAGACTATCTCCAAAATGACATTCTCCCTACAGATCCGGATCAAGCCCGCCGGCTCAAGAGGATATCTACCCGGTACTGCCTGGTAGAAGAACACATATACCGTAAGGGAAAGTCTCTCCCTCTACTCAGATGTCTACATCCCGATGATGCGAGATGGGCACTCAACGAGGTACACTCAGGGGATTGTGGTAATCATGTATCAGGCAAAACTCTGGCTTACCAGGTAATCAAGATGGGCTACTATTGGCGACTATACATCAGGATGCAAGGCAATTCGCGCGATCCTGCGAGGCTTGTCAGAAAACAGCAAACCTCCATCATCTCCCACCAGAGAGGCTCTCCTCGATCAGTACTCCCTACCCCTTTGCCATTTGGGAGCTGGATTTGATCGGGCCACTTCCCACTACACCCGACCAAGCCAAGCACGCAGTAGTGGCTATAGATTATTTTACTCGTTGGGTAGAAGCCAAGGCCTTCACCCGGATAACCGAAGCAAAACCACCAACTTTGTCAAGGAAAACATTGTCTGCCGATTTGGCACCCCGATGGCCATCATAACTGATTTGGGAAAGCAATTTGACAATGCCCACTTCAGGGAATTCTGCGAAGATCGGAACATCAATCTTCGTTTTGCATCAGTGACTCATCCTCAAACCAATGGTTTAGTTGAGGCTACCAATAAGACCATTAAGAAGCTCCTGAAGAAGAAGCTCCAACAGAAGAAAGGGCTATGGGTTGTAGAGTTACCCAATGTACTGTGGGCTTATAGAACAACCAGACGGACTGCAACAGGGGAGACTCCCTACTCTCTAGTATTCGGAACAGAAGCGGTCTTACCCATTGAGCATAAACTCACATCTTTTCGGGTCCAAAATTATGAACCGGAAGACAATGAGGCTAAATTGAGAGCTAGTTTGGACTTACTGGAGGAAAGACAAAACAGGGTCACTGAGAAGGTGGCTATATATCAGAGCAAGATAGCCCGACATTTCAACAAAAAGGTGAAGATTCAGAATTTCAAAGAAGGAGACTTGGTTCTCAGAAAAGTAACTCAAAACACACGAAGAAGGTTTGACGGGGTGTTAGCCCCAAATTGGGAAGGTCCATAATTGATTAAGGCATTGCTCCGGGGTGGAGCTTACAAGCTAGAAGACATGGAGGGTTACCCCGTGGATCACACTTGGAACGCCGATCACCTTAGGAAATTCTACCCTTAGAAGTTCAGATCATTTCAGCGGGAATGCTCACCCCGATTTCATATTGTATTGATTAAAGAAATTTAATAAAAGCAGTTTCTTCTCATATATGTTTCTCCTGTGCTCAATGTTCAAAGTCTCCTACTAGACTCTCTAGTATCTCCTACTTAATACTCGCACTTTGCCATTACTGATTCGCCATTTCAAGACCAGGAAATAGCCTCAGGGCGCTCCTGCTGCCTTGGTTGGGGAATACCCTCCTCCAAGAAGTTTGGTGCTAAAGTGGCCTTAATTGCCTACTAGGACAGACTTACAGTAAGATCGGGTTGCCTCAGGGTACCTGGTTCCTTACTTCGCCATTTCAAGACCAGGAGACAGCCCTAGGGCGCTCCTGCTGCCTTGGTCGGGGAATACCCTCCTCCAAGAAGCCTGGTGCTAAAGTGGCCTTAGTTGCCTACCAGGACAGACTTACAGTAAGATCAGGTTGCCTCAGGATACCTGGTTCCTTACTTCACCATTTCAAGACCAGGAAATAGCCTCAGGGTGCTCCTGCTGCCTTGGTCGGGGAATACCCTCCTCCAAGAAGCCTGGTGCTAAAGTGGCCTTAGTTGCCTACCAGGACAGACTTACAGTAAGATCGGGTTGCCTCAGGGTACCTGGTTCCTTACTTCGCCATTTCAAGACTAAGAGACAGCCTCAGGGCGCTCCTGCTGCCTTGGTCGGGGAATACCCTCCTCCAAGAAGCCTGGTGCTAAAGTGGCCTTAGTTGCCTACCAGGACAGACTTACAGTAAGATCGGGCTACCTCAGGGTACCTGGTTCTTTACTTCACCATTTCAAGACCATGAAATAGCCTTAGGGCGCTCCTGCTGCCTTGGTCGGGGAATACCTTCCTCCGAGAAGCCTGGTGCTAAAGTGGCCTTAGTTGCCTACCAGGACAGACCTACAGTAACATCAGGATGCCTCAGCGGGATACTTGGTCCTTTATTTCTCTATTTTCTACCCCGACAGAAGATCAACACTCAACAGGAACTCAGAAGGTCATCAAGTCAAATTATTATAAGTACCAGGTTACTCCGACAGAGGGCCGATAACCAAAGATGCTTGGTAAGTTCATCAAGCTGACAGTTAATAAGGATTAAGGAGTTCATCAAATCAAACTACTTGAAGTATCGGGCTACCTCGACAGGATACCTACGTGAGAGCCTAATTATAAAGGACATGACAAGTACCAAAATCCCACTAGTCTTGTGATTTCAGAATATGAAGGATAAGGCAGCCAAGCCCCTGAAACTTGTCAAAATTACCCGTCGGGGTCCAGCTATTTATCAGGAGTCCAGTTATTAACAAGTTTATATGCTATGGAAAGCTTCTAAGTACAAAAGCAAGAAGGACACAAGTCTATTTATCAGGAGTCCAGTTATTAACAGGTTTATATGCTGTGGAAAGCTTCAAAGTACAAAAGCAAGAAGGACACAAGTATGAAGCAAGTAATGAAAACAGTTATATTTATAATCAGGGTGCCCAGTCTCCATTCGGACTACAAAAAAATATATACATAAAAGGGGGGGGGGGGGGGGGGGGGGGGGAAGTCAAGTCTCTCTTTCTACTCCTCCTCTAGCTGCTCCCCTTGATCGGCTGCTTCTACTCCGGTATTGACAACTTCGACAATTTGCGGGATCCCTTCAACAGCCAGAGCCTGAGATCTAGCTGGATCTTCCTCCTGGACAACAGCGTCCTCCCCCATGGTATCTGACTCAGTCTGGGTCCTTCCTACGACTGGGACCCTGGATCCATCTAGCTCCACCTCATCCTCCACCAGGACTACTCCTAAGGTAGACACGGGATCAACCACCTGTTCTTCAAGAGAAGGGAGATTTTGAGCAACTCCCTCAGTACCATCAAGTGGGATCCCTGCAGCTGTGCTAGCTCCTTGACCTGAATGAGCTGCCTCCTATGAGGGTTCCTCAGTTCCTTGATCCCCTCCAGATAGCTGGGCAGCCTTCACCATTATTTGTTCCCGATCCCAGTTCAAGGCTGCTGCGAGGTCGAAGAGAGGAGGTAAAACAGTGGCCACCTCATAGCAAGCCGTGAAGTAGCCATCTTCAAAGGTTGGGCCCTCTTGAGCTTCTAGGCTTGCTACACTATCCGCAGGAGTTGGTTCTCGCTTTGTAGTAGCTCTTTCTCTCTCCTCAAACACTCCCTTTCCTCCCGTCGGCGCAGGGACCTAACTGTTTCAGTGTCCAAGCAGTGCTCAAGGAGCCTAATAGCCACCAGGGCCTCCTGCCTCCCTTCTTCAGACTCTTTGGCTTCTTGAATTAGAGGGGCCACATTCTGCTGAGTTTGGATTAGCTCCTGCCAGGTGTCTTCAACTTTGGTTTGGACCCCGATGTAAGCCTCCCTCAAGGTCAGCAGCTGTCTCTCCATAGCCAAGGCAAACTTGAAACCCTGCAAAAGAGAGAAAGTCAGTTTTCCACCAGACGAGAGAATGAAATAATAAAAGTAAGTATGAGCATTACCTCAGCTAGAACTGATGCCCCTTTGGCGACCAGGATGTCAGTGGAGAGTTTGGCCATGTTCGTCAAGTCCCCACCAGGGCAGGAAGCCGCAAATCGGGATACCACTTCATCAAAAGTGGCACCACTCTACCCCGATCCGGAAGGGATACCAGCAGTGGGAACAGAAATGGGGACAGCTCTCTCCTCCTTCATGGTTCTAACCTGACCTTTGGAGAAGGCTATGAGGGGAGGAGGAGGAGTAGAAGAAGTCTTTGTTGGAGAAGCGTCCTTCTTCTGTACCGACCTTCCAGAACCCCATGCCTTAGCAGCCTTGGCCAACATCACCGTGATCCTTGAGCGCGATGGAGGAGAGGAAGGAAAACGGACAGGAGTCTTGGCCCTGGACCCTGCTGGACCATTTCTTGAGGGAGCTGGAGGAAGAACGGAGTCGATTCCAGTCCGTGTGGACCCCGACACATCTCCAGCCGTGAGTGGAGGGGGGGGGGGGGGGGGGGAGAAGGATCAGGAGAGACGTTAGTTGGCAGAACCAGACCCCCTATCCCAGAAGATGAAAGAGACCCCGCTACCATCGGGGTAGCTGATACTGCAAGAAGAAAAGAAGCTTAATAAAAAGAAGAAGGAGAATATGTAAGGGAAAAAGCAGAAAAGTAAGATGTAGCCAGCTTACCAAGAAGGGCGATGGAGACCCTCAGGTATCGCTTTAATCGGCCTCCTTCGAAGAGGTCAAGAGTGGGGTATTGCATATTAGTATAACCCCTCTTCATGATCCTCGTAAGGATATCCCGGGATTCAGGAGCTAACACCCCATTCGCCCATTTGTCCCTCATGTGAACTGAGTAGGGATGGGGTATTCATGCCCCCCAACAAAGGCGGTGCGCCCCCACTCGCCCTCCACCACGAACCATTCTTCGTTCCAGGGCGTGGCATATTTCACGTTTGCCCCCGGGACAACAAACTTCATGTCATTGTTTGCCCTTAGGTAAAATTGACCCCGGGGTACCATACTGGCAATGTTGAAAAGGTAGCGGAGTTCATCCAATCCCGGCTCCCGCTCGATGCGATCCTTCTCGCATTGCTCCTTCCAGAGCACCAGGAACCCTGTCAGGTGCTTCCAAAACCCCGGTGAGATCTGGAGGGGGGCTAACTCCAGCGCGACAAGAGCCCGGTAGAGCGTGGGGTGTAGTGGCAGTCGAACACCGCATCGAAGACCGCCTTATGGATCAGCAAGCGATCTTGAGGCGGGGTATAGACATCGTAGCCTCGATGAGGAAGAGAGAGAGTAATGTTTTTCGGAATCTTGTACTCCTCCCTCAGCTTGGCCAAGGAATCCAGGGTGCTGACGGAGTCAGGGACTATTCTCTCGTCATGAAAAAGGACGAATGATCCAGCCTGGGCCCCGACCAGGGAAACCCTCTCATCGTTACCTCTATCACCACTACCCGCCTTTGTCGCGTCAGCCGGGTCATTGATAATGACAGGATCCTCAGGCTGGTTGTGAAAACCAGACCCGATTCGCGGGTTTCGAGTGAAGCGACGGCGCTGAGCCCGCGAGGTGTCATTAGAAGCTCTGTCATCCTCTCGGACTCGTTTCCCCTTCTCCGACGTCAGGGATTCCTCCACTGCATCGGCCTTTTCCGTATTGAAAAGGGCGTCAATACTGTCAGATTGAGGCGGAGAAGCGGGGTCGGGATGGACAGAGGTTACTATTGTGGAAGGGTTTTGCTCGGAGGCATTTTCTTATTTAGAAGGAGAAGCCATTGAAGAGGAAGAAAGTAGGAAAGATTTCTGGAAGGTCGTAAAGTAAGGGAGAAAGAAAGTAAGTCATAAAGGGTTTGTTCTCGGTTACAATTTTGAAAGTTTGAAAGTAAGAAAGAAAGCACCAATGGAGCCGGTCTATTTATAGAGGAGGGATGACGGTTACACACCTGGAAACCAGAATCGGTGACCGGAAGAATGGGTAGAGTCATTTTTCGCATTAATCGTGCCAAAATGGCTCTTTTTGAAAACGAGGAACCTAATCAGTGATCGACACGCAACCAGTTATAACGTACAAAATAAAGATTTCCTCCTCCTAAGTGGAAACCTAGTCAGACAAGGAAGTAAGCAGATAAGGCAGAAAATCCTTCAAGTAACGACAAGATCCTGACTCCGACTCCGACCCCGACCCCGACCCCGACAAGGTATCAGTGTCCAAGTCAGGGGGGACTTCTGTAACCGCCAAAATTGGCGAAGGACCAAAGAAGAATTTTCCACCTTAACACAAGAAGGGCATAGGAGTGCGAACACCATCTGGCTACCCCGACAAAGTGGACCCCGACTGATCCGAGTGCACATCCCCTCCAACGGGATCCAACCCAGCCTTCCTCCAGTTTTTTTAGGACCTCGCCAGCATCTTAACTCAGAAATATGGCCGAGAGCCGGACTACTCACTAGAACTCACAGCGGGATCCAACCCCGCTATGACCAGGCTCCCTATAGACCCCGTAGCACCCCGATATGGAGTCCTCCTGAGCATCCCGCTACCATATGAACCCCGCAGCACCTCGACACGGAGTCCTACTGAGCATCCCACTATAATACCAGTCAGACTTCTCCTTACTTTATCAATAGATATTTACTAGCTTGCACTTCCAGATATAGCCAGTCCGCCAAGCGAGAGAATACCAGGCAGCCAGATTCTCGTACTAGAAACTAAAGCTCCATAAAAGATCCAATAAAACGCTGCCGTACAGATGAGATAAACTCCTTCCCGTCAGAGAATCCTATTTTGAGCAGGTCAACACAGTAAGAATCCTACTAGGAAGGTAACAGTTTAAATCACGAGATTAACTCCTCCTAGGTAGGAAAGACTAGATTCTACGGATTCTACACGTAAAGCTCTGAGATTATCTCCAAAAAAAGAGGGGGATCCTGCGTTGACCAAACCCTAGACCGAGATTATAGGAGTGCATGGCAAGCAACAGGACCTATATATACAACTACTTATTCAACGATTTTGGGGGGATCTTCTTCTGGAAAAAAGACCCTACCGTCAATTTCTACTTATCGACAGGCACAGATTCTCCATCACCACCATCTCCAGTACTTACCAAACGATCATACATTGCTGTAAGCCCTAAATACATAGTCATATATCTGTAATGCAAAAGGACGATGAATAAAAACTTGTTTTTTGTTTGATTTCTAGTACTCCATGTCGTACTTGCATTGATAGGGACATAGTCGGTATCAAACTACGTGATACCCCTCCGACCAGAATCAATCTCGATCTTGGTCATTTTAAAGTTGTTATTTGGAATTTCATCTCATTAACGATTTTCGGATAACAAATATAAATCTCAAAACTAAACAAATAAATTCAATAATTTTAAAACATAAACATTGAACTAAATAATAAAATAAATAAATATTATATTTTAAGAGGGGCGGGGCGAGGCGTTGATTAAAACCCCTCCCTGCCCCATACCCATTGAAAGTTTTATTATCTATCCTCATCCCTACCCTATCAACACCAAATTAAAACTTATCCCCACCCCATAAGTGTGCGGGGACCCATCCCCACGGGTTATTTTACCATCCCTAAATTTCTTAGACAAAAATTCTATTGATGTAGTCCTTTATGCTGACCATCGTCTGAACTTTGGATGAATGGTTTTCCCTAATTGTGTTTCTGGAGAGATTGAGGCAGAGAAGATGAATTATTGGGGTGTTGGAAGTTTTTGAGAAAAGATGATAATAATTATTAAAGAAAAAGGAAAAAAAAAAAAGGGGGGTAATTACCCTAGTGGCCATCAACTCTTGCCACCACTATCAAAATGACCACAAAATGGGGAATTGGTCTTAAACTGGCCATTTTTGGCAAACATTGTTACACTAGTAGCCATTCCATCCAATTTCATCTAATGAGTGACATTTTTGTAAATATGAGGATGACATTAATTTATTTTAGATGGTTTTTGGAAATCAATTTTTTCTTTTGTTTTTTGAAACAAATAATTATGTTTAGTGTGTATATACGTATAGCATATCTCAAACATATATATCTATATATTTTTTTTTTTTGAGAAGATTGAGGCTACAAAATCTAAAAGTTCTAAAAAATATATTTGAGATAAGTTGAAATTAAAGAAATATATATATATATACATTCTTTTTTGAGAAGATTAATGCTACCAAATCTAAAAATTCTAAAAAGCATATTTGAGATAAGTTGAAAAGATATATATATATATATATTATTTTTTGAGAAGATTAAGTCTACAAAATCTAAAAATTATAAAAAACATATTCGAGATAAGTTGAAAAGAAATAAATAAATATATTTTTGAGATATGCTATATGTATATACACACACTAAATATAATTATTTGTTTCAAAAAACAAAAGAAAAAATTGATTTTCAAAAAATATATAAAATAAATTAATGTCATCCTCATATTTACAAAAATGCCACTTATTGGATGGAATTTGATGGAAATGAATGGAATGGCCACTGGTGTAACAATGTTTGCCAAAAATGGCCAGTTTAAGACCAATTCCTCATTTGATGGCCATTTTGATAGTGGTGGTAAGAGTTGATGACCATTAGGGTAATTACCCAAAAAAAAAAAAAAATTAGATGCCTCTTTTGCCTCATGGGTTATAATTTATAAAGTGTGATATAAAAGTCTTCTAACAAGCTTTAATCCTACAATCATAGATTCCCTAGTCTATGATATTAATATTTTTTTTTTTCAATCTTTCCAAATTTTTTTAAAATGGCCAAAGTGGGCTCAAGCCCACCCTAGCCTATGGCTAGCTAAGTCTTTGGGAACAAGAAGCTTTTATGGATGTGAGAGCCACGTTGGGACGTCTAACCACAATCACATGTGTGTGTGTGTGTATATATATATATATATATATACTTGAATGAAGAAGATAAGGAAGAAGAAGCTTTTATGAAAGAGAGCCACACTGAGCTAGGAACGTGTTTATATCCTAACCTGTCCTTTGAAGTTTTTTCTTAAATTTTTTTTTTTTAATGAAAATTTACTTAAAATCCACTAATTTTCTCATCCTTAATTACTTTTTTTTTTCTTTTTCAAGTGCTTTTATTATAAAAATATAATTTATTTGATTTACAAAATTACAATTTAGAATTTAGAATTAGAACGTGATTAGTTTTTTCAAAAAATTGTTTTGAATAAATACTGCTAAAGGTATCCTTTGTTTTCATTTTCAAATTTTATTAAGAAAAAAAATAAGGGCAAATTGCATTGAACCCCTTGAGGTTTGGACAAGTTACACTTAGATGGAAAAATTTTATTATTATACACTAACCCCCCCAAAACTTAAATTTGAATTTAAAAATGCCTAAAATGCCCATAGTTATATTATTTTATACTTTATTTTTTTTACCTTTTAACCAAAAAGTTTATAAACTTTAATAAAATAAAATAAATTAAATAAAAGATATAATTCATTAAATAAATAAATAGTTTTTAAAAATTAAATAAATAAATAATTAAAAAAATAAATAAATAGTTTTAAGAAATCAAATAAATAAATAAATAAATGAAAAAATTGAAAACATTATTTTTTTTTTTTTTTAAGGATATCCATTAATAGGGACAAGAAAAACTCTAAATATCCAAACTTTTATGGTAAGGATGATGGTGAGATAAGGTTCAAGGTTCCCAACACTAAATGAAGGGGTTGAAGAAGGCAAGAAAACTCCAAGTGTTGAGAACCTTGAAGCTTCTCTCACCATTATCCTTACCGTAAAAGTTTGGATATTTAGAGCTTTTTTTGTCCCTATTAATGGATATCCTTAAAAAAAAATTAATGTTTTTAATTTTTTTCATTTATTTATTTTTTTTTAAACCCTTTATTTATTTGATTTTTAAAAACTATTTATTTATTTTAAAGTATTTATTTATTTATTTATTTTAAACTATTTATTTATTTAATGAATCATATCTTTTATTTAATTTTTTTTAATTTTATTAAAGTTTATAAAGATTTTGGTTAAAAGGTAAAAAAAAAAAAAAAGTATAAAAGAATATAACTAGGGGCATTTTAGGTGAAAAGTCAATTTTAAGTTTTTGGAGTGTTAGTGTATAATAACAAAACTTTTCCATCTAAGTGTAACTTATCTAAACCTCAAGGGGTTCAGTGCAATTTGCCCAAAAAATAATAATAAACAATACCGAACAACTCCTAAGCACAAGCATGCCACATTGCCACCATCATTGAATTTAAATTTTTAAAAGCTATTATGTAAGGTACAATATTAATTATATTTAAAGCTCTAACATACGAGCTTTACACTTGCGACAAGAAGAAGAAACACCTTCAAAAAAAAAGAAGATAAAAATATATAAATAAAGTAGCCACGCAATATGTCGTTGCAACAACCAAGCCAATATATCAACAACTTCTTACTTACATTCAACAGTTATAATATAATATTATTTATTATCCATTAATAATATAATATTCTCAACTTCCTTGCCACCCCCACATTCTAAAAATGGAATAATAATAGTTATACATTTGCCATTTACTAGACAAGAACTTTGAATACGACATGCAAAAGGGACTATATATTTATTTATTTATTTATTTTTATTTAAATAAATAAAATAAAAAGAGTCGATGCTGTCAATCGTTAATATAGTTGAACAGACTTCTTCAACATGTCGTTCTATATATACCTAGAAATAGAATGAGTCGAAGATAAAACTACCAAAATCTCACTACTCTATTTCTCTCATTCTCTCCTCTTCTTTTTCTTTTACTTCTATTTCTGATAGCTAGTTTAACAAATGGATTCGGTTGATATTATCCGGTTCCTAGAGAACAAGACTATTTTAGTGATTGGTGCTACTGGCTTTCTTGGGAAGAGTAAGTATTCTATTATCTATGTTTGTTGTTTTTAAAGATTAGTCTCCTAAACCAATTCTCAAAAAAAAATAAAAAAAAAATTACGAAGTACTGAAATTTAATAGAGTCATAGTGGACAATACATTGTGAGTGGTGGTCTCATAGGGAAATTTTGGCGTAAACAATATAAACTAACATTATATTTTGTTATTGTAGTTTTTGTGGAGAAGACACTGAGGATTCAACCAAATGTAAAGAAGCTTTATCTTCTTGTGAGAGCAAAAGATGCATATTCTGCTACACAACGCATACTTAATGAGGTATATATACAAATTATTGAACAATTTTAAGCTTATATATAAGCTTTTAATTTCAAGTATATAAATTATTTGAATGCATGTCTTGTCAGGTTGTGGAGATAGAGTTGTTTATGATGCTGAGGGATAAATGGGGTGGCAATCTGCATTCCTTTATATCGGAAAAAGTGGCTCCAGTAGCCGGAGACATTTCTTGCGACAACTTGGGAGTTAACGATTCTAATCTAAGGGAAGAAATGTTTAGAGAAATAGACGTTGTTCTAAATTTTGCTGCCACAACCAAGTTTGATGAAA
The DNA here is from genome assembly GCA_954870605.1 of Acer campestre. Classification (NCBI taxonomy): domain Eukaryota; kingdom Viridiplantae; phylum Streptophyta; class Magnoliopsida; order Sapindales; family Sapindaceae; genus Acer; species Acer campestre. The sequence continues at coordinate 22,834,033 of OX940809.1, read as the reverse complement.
GGTATCATATACTACTTACATTGTATGTATTTAATTTTCTTCTGCTTTCCTTACAATAAAAAAATTCATTCTACATCATGCCATCCATATATTTGTCTAATGAAATCTTACAATATATGTTTTAGTTTATACATTTAAATTCAAAATCATCGTAAACCATATTTCTTATGTGGGAAATTGTATTTGAGCAGTAGGATGATGTGGACGTAGTATATATGTTCATTCTATTAAAGTTTTAGTGTCGTTATTATTATTTGCTTTAAGCACAAATGGCAAAAATATGAATATTAAGCCTTTAAGCATATCTCATGATCAAGGGCGAAGCCAGGACTTATTGTCTGGGTGGGCTAAATTAACTATAATTTATATATATATATATATATATTAAACCTTTAAGCATATCTCATGATAAGTTTGTGCAATTTATCATGTAAATTATCACATAACAATATGACGTTATCTTGTTTTGTTAATTATATTATCATTTTTGTTTGCTTTCTTTGCATTTGAAGATATGATGTAGCTCTGGGAACCAACACTATGGCAGCTTTCCATGTTCTGAGTTTTGCAAAGAGATGTGCTAAGATAAAGATGTTTCTGCATGTCTCAACTGGTAAAGTCACTAGTTTAACTCCTAAGCTGTTATTTGATCTCATTTGATTTTGGGTACTTTTTTATTTTATTAAAAAATTTCCGATTTGTCAAAGGATTTTCCATTCTTCGTGTGATCGGCTTCATTAATTGCTTGTCATTTTTACAGCTTATGTGTGTGGTGAAACATCAGGAGTCATAAAAGAGAAGTCATTTTATCTTGGAGAGACACTTGGTGAGAATAAGACAAGTAAATTGGATATCAATTCAGAGAAGAAATTGGTAGAGGAAACTTTAAATCAACTTCAAGCCGAAAATGCTACTAAAGAAGCAGTTAATTCAACCATGAAAGAGTTAGGCATCAAAAGGTATAATAAACTTCCCCTAGCTAAAAAGTTACATTTTTTTATCTGATTTAACAAAATCTATCAATTAATTAATTATTTGTTTTATTAATCAGAGCAAGGTTGTACGGATGGCCAAACACATATGTATTTACAAAGGCAATGGGAGAGATGCTCTTAGGGTACTACAAAGAGAATCTGCCACTTGTCATCATACGCCCCACCATAATATCAAGTATATATAAAGAACCCTTGCCTGGTTGGATTGAAAGTTTGAGGTAATCAGTAATCTCACTCAAATTAGCTACTTTTCATTATTTACTAGAACCATCATATCTAACTTTCATGTTATATAACTTGTGTACTACAGAACCATCGACAGCATAATATGTGGTTATGGTAAAGGAAAAGTGCAATGCTTGCCTGCCAGCCCTGATACCGTCCTTGATTTGGTGAGATTATTTATTCAGTAAACGTCCTATTACTAAACAATCTATACATCTTGAATTCTTATCTAAGAATTCAACAAATTCATTTCGAAAGGAAAATTTTTTTTTTTTTTTTTTTTTTTTTTTTTTTTTTTTTTTTTTAAATCTCTCTAAAATCGACTATTATCTATATAACTCTTATATAGTAATAAAATCATTGATCTAATATATACAAATACAACATATTTTTAATGTTTGTTGATAAGGAAGACTCTTGTAGTCAAATGTCTTAGATTGAATCTAAGTCATTTCAATATATATTTTAAAAATATTTTAATAAATGTCATTATTTTTTTTGGTAGTGTTAGGGCACATGATAAACACTATATAAGAAAAGTCAAAACGTATTTATTGTCTTACTTATGCATTTAGTGATTGAAGACAATAAATAATGTATCATATCTTTCCTTTTATAGTGTTTTATCATGTGGTCTTCGGACACAGGTTAACACTACCCTACTTTTTTTTTTTTTAATTGAATATACACCTTTATAACACACATACATTCAGTTGACTTTATATACGTGGAATTTTATAAGCTTATAGATCCAACATGTTTGACCACCATATTATATTATTTGTTCTTTTGTGCAGATACCAGCAGATGTGGTTGTGAACGTAGTGATTTCGGCTATGGTGGCAAATGCGAAAGCCAGTCAATATTCTGCTGATCCGATAATATATCATGTTGGGTCATCAATGAGAAACCCAATCAAAATCTCAGATTTTCAGGAGTTTCTATACACTTATTTTACTAAACATCCTTATATGGATAATAATGGGAACAAAGTTCAAGTCAGCAAAAACATTGTATTGGACACATGGGATAAATTTCAAAGATACGTGGCTATTAGATATTTGCTACCATTGAAGGTAATTAATTAAACTTTAATTTTTCACTTCAATTAATATTATATACTGATCATTGTTTTCATTCTTTAATAATTATTGTTGTTGTTTTTTTTTTTTTTTTTTTTTTTTTTTAAGGGACTGGAATTGATGAATTTAGTTTCCCGCCAATATTTTAAGGACATTTATACTAATTCTGATCGCAAAATCAAATTGGTAATGAGATTAGCGGAACTCTATAAACCCTACATGTTCTTCCGGGGAATGTAAGTTTAATCATTCATTTATTACTCTTGCATATTTTCACATATGAGCCATCAATTTTTTTTAATTAATTAATTAATTACTAATTAGTTATATAATTGAATACAGATTTGATAACACAAACATGGAGAAATTGAGATTGACAATGAAAAAGACTGAAGCAGATGATGAAGTGGATGCGTTTAACTTCAATCCCAAGTGCATTGACTGGGAAGACTATATTATAAATACTCATATTCCAGGTCTTATTAGATATGTCATTCAGTGATTCAGAGAGCAAATTACAAATATAGATGCTCACATTTTCTTACAAGTTTTATCTGAGTGTGTTTAATTCATTATTTATAAACGATAACACGTAAGAAGGAAATATCCTTGTACAACAATTATCATGAATTTATGATTGAGGGGAGTGAAGTTAAAAATGACGAATGTTCAGTAAGCATGCTCTTTCAGTCAGGTTTTGGCTGGGGTTATCTGTGTGACTGTGTTCCTTTGTTGGGTGCTATTGTTTTGTCTCCTTTGTTTTGCTGCGTTTTTAGTGAGTTTTGGGTCTTGTGTTGATCGATTCGGCTTCTCGTTGCTTGTTTGTTCTTGGCTCTTTGAGCCCCTTCAATAAATTTGTGCTGTTAAAAAAATGATATGTAATATGTTGCAATTTATGATGAAATTTTTATCTCTTGAGCAATTAAATATTTTTAACTCTGTAAATTTCTTTTATACCAAACACAACTCTCTCTCTCCCTTCTTTCTTGACCGATTCTCTCTATTTAAAACAATTGGGGTTGGGTAGGCAATCCAACTTAAATGGAACGGCTATATAACTGGATTTGGGCTTGGATCAACTATCAATTTAATTGGGCATGGACCTTAACATTTAAAATAAAGATAAGCTCAAATACTAATTGATTTAAGTCCAATCCAAATCATTACATCTTTTGTCACAATTATAATCTCACCAGCACTATCATTTTGGACCTTAAATCTTTTAGAAACTAAATTGAGTCCAAATCCATAAAAATTAGGGCCAACTACTTGGGACAGTTTGACCCCAATTTTTCAAGATATTACAAAGCCAATCACAATCACACATAGATATTAATCAACACAAATCATGCTAATGGATCTTCGAAGAGATTTAAACCTCTTCTTGTCCAAAGGCTTAGTCGAAAAATACACAAGTTGATTTTTAGTAGGCATATACTCTCAAGAGTAACAATGGAATGTTCAACAAGTTCTCTAATGAAATGATACATAATATCTATGTGCTTTGTGCATACGTGAGTGTTGAACCGGATTCTTAGAGATGTTAATAGTACTCATATTATCACAACAGAGAGTGATTTTACCTTGGTCTATCTCATATGTAAGTTCCTATGAAAATACCTATAAGGTTATACTAAACAACCTGGGGGGGGGGGGGGGGGGGTGTTGGGGGGGTTAAAACTCTTTCGTGACTTTTGTCAAAACCTTGGTGAGCATACACGTTAACCTTTAACATGATTGTTATAAGAAAACAATTGACACATGTATGCACAATTCACCACCCTTAATCTACAAATATATATACAAAGAAACAATGTATCTCATATACAAGTATATTTAATGAAGAGCAAATTCCACAAGTTGTACTTTGAATATTACAATGTAAGTACACTAAATAGAACACTACAACTTGCTATAGGATATCACAAGATACAATGTTCAAACACTTACAAGATACAAGAAACAAATGTTGATTCAACAAATAATGCGTGCATCTCTTTCTCTACAAAAATCTTGTTTACAAGGATGTGAGGAAATGAAGATCTTAAACAAGATATTGATCATACATACAAATATAGAGAGATAGAGATAGAGACATTTGACACATTGATTTTTACGTGGTAAAACCTCCGAAGAGGAAACATCCACATGGTGAATCCACAACCACCGGCAAACCGTAATCTACTCTGACGAATAAAAGATACACACTCAAAAATATGACCAATCCCATGATACACTCTCCAAGCTATCAACTTCTATTCTACCCTCGGGCCTAGTGAATCACTTTGCCTACATTCTATCTAAGACACTTCACTCATGTCTCTAGAAAGCAATTTCCTATCCAAGATGCTTCACTCACATCTCTAGGAAGATTTCTTGCATGACTATCCAGATCACCCCGATCCTAACAACGACTTCTTGCTTAGCTATCCGGATCACAAAGATCCTAGTTAAGCTTCCCAAGATTAACCATCCGGAGTATCACACTCCTAGCTAAGACTTCTTGCTTGGTTATCCGGACCACTTGTCCTAACCAAAACTTCCTTGCTTGACTATCTAAAGCCTCACACTCTTAGCCAAGACTTCCACCTTTTGCAAGGCAAATGATCTAAGTGATGCAAATGATGCAAACACATGCAATATAGAATATATGATCAATACATCCCATGTAACTAGACTTAGTCATCTGAGCACACAAGTCAAAAATTGTCTAGTTACAAAACATGAATTGAAACCCAGAGCATGTGAAACACATAACATATGTGATTCCTTATTTCATTCACAAAGCTGACACTTGAATAAATTATATACATGAAGCACATATTCAAGATAATAGAAACAAACACAAAAATGCTAGAATCACAAAATATGATCAATGAATATTCTAGCAAGTATTTAGAGCAAGGATATAATGAATAATCAATTAACACTACAATAGATTGGGTCTTTTACGGTTTGAGTTTTATGGCACACATAAATAGCACGTTGTAAATGTTATCATTCACGACTTATGTTTAGTGCACATCGTAATTGTGATGCATAATTTCTCAAAGACGGCGCGCATTTGAAGAACGCCGTAAAAAAAGGATTATTTATGGTGTGCATTTGAAGAATGCTGTAAAAAAAAGATTATTTACAGCGCGCATATGAGGAACGTCGTAAAAAGTGAATGACTATTTACGGCATTAAATGCAAGTCGTAATAGTGATATATAATTTCTCAAAGACGATGCGCATTTGATGAACACCATAAAAAAGAGATTATTTACGGCATGCATTTGAAGAACGCCATAAAAAAGAGATTATTTATGGCGTGCATATGTGGAACGCCGTAAAAAGTGAATGACTATTTATGGCATTAAGTGCAAGTCATAATAGTGATATATAATTTCTCAAAGACGACACACATTTGATGAACAGCGTAAAAAAGAGATTATTTACGACGCTCATTTGAGGAACGCCTTAATACATAATTTCTCAAAGACAGCGTGCATTTGAAGAACGCCATAAAAAATGATTATCTACGGCTTACCTATTGCGTGTCTTTCCTAAAATGATGCAATATATGGATCATTTTGTTCGTCCAAAGTGGTTCTCTATCGTGATGAATTTTATTTTTTCCCAATAAGTTCTTCATAAGGATCAATAACTATTAGTCTTGAGAGGTTTTCTATTATTTTTAAAAAAGAACCTAACCGTAGGAACCGAAACCGAAACCGAAACCGTTGGTTCCGAATCGAAAACCAAAACCGTTGGTTTCAAATCGAAAATCAAAACTGCTGATTCCGAATTGAGAACCGGAACCTGGGTCATGTTTAATTCCGAGTACGATTAACGATTGACCCTTTGATCTGACAATATATGATTTCAACAAAATAGTTTAATTAAATGTTATAATAAATGTTTTTTAGTATCAATTTGTTTATCATATAAAAATAAAATTTTAATTAGTGGAATCGATCTACAAATAAAATTTTGATTGAAAAAAATCAATAAAAATTTAATAACAAGTAGAGGTTATATATAAAAATTATGCTTTTATTAGCACATTCAAAGCAGCAGCAAGGTGGATAAGGCTTGGCTGATGATCACTCATGAGTGCCAGGTTCTATACACCATGAGAACACCAATTAATTGTAATTTATGTGTGATAAGCTGGTGGGTGTGGGCAGGCAGCTAGGTCTCCGTGGGTGTGGGCGTGGGCGGGTGGCTGTAGGGTCGTAAATACAATTTTTTTTTTAAGTATTTGAGGGATATCATTTACGACATCATCTAATGCGGTTTGCAGCTGAATGCCATAAATAGTCATTTACGATGTTCATTGCGCGCCGTAAAAGGCTAATCATAATACAACACTCAAACATGTGAAAAACTAGAATCATAGAAAACTAGTTCACATTTGTCCCTAAATAGACTTGGTTAGATTTGATTTGAAGCTATCCTTCCCAAGGTAATTGAAGGTTTAAAAAGATGAAAACTCAAAGATTAGTTCAATACCTTGGAATCTCAAGCTAGTTCGGTTTTGATGATGAAACCACCCAAAAACGTGATCAAAAAGCAGCAAACTCTTTTGGAGAAGGTAGGGGACTTGATTACAAAGATTCTCCAACTTGAATTACTCAATTTGGAGTCTGAATGAGAAAGTTATAGTGTTTGGAAGGTGAGAAAGTTTGAGGAGAAAATTCTACACTTGTGTTTTTCTAATTTTTCTTCTTTAAATGAAATGGGAGGGAAAAGAGAATTTAAAAGAGGGAGATGGAAGATTTTTAGGACCAATTAGGAGGTGCCACATCACCAATCCATGAGAGGCGCGTGAGCCTCATAGGGCAAAGTGGTGTGTGGGTCGTGAGCCTCACGCGCCCCTCACGGGCTCCACCCATGAATTGCCTTTGGCCATTGCTTGCCTCCCTTGCGCTCCTCTCACGTTCTTTGGTAGTATTCGAGCCTCCGAACTTTTAATTTGAATCCGTCTTCAGATTATTAACCGTGACTCCCTCATGCACAAGGAAGACTATGAAACATTGAAAAAGGTTGAGAATTTGACTCGATATACAATGATAAAGACAACACAACCTATGAGAACGTAAAGTAACATAGCTTCCTAGTTTGGACTCGAAACCTAATGAATGAGTAACCGAAATGACCGAGACTCAATAAGGAATCATATAAGATCATGTTCAAGTCCAAAAATAATAAAATAAAAATAAATAAACACAAAGTCACACAAGCATGCCATTTCCTAAAGATAGTCCTAGAACATGCAATTTCACAATGTTTGTTAAATTAAATCTAATGCATGTGCATACTTCAACAAGTGTGTGAATGTGTTATACCAATAGTGTACAACTATGCAGGAACACATATGAATGCCATATGTGTGTGTCCTTAAACGTCTTCTAAGAGGAATGAAGTCTAAATATACCTTTGATGCTTTCTCCTCTTGAACACTTCACTTTGCTTGATGTGTTGCCCAATTTCCTTGAAGCTCGTTAAACCATGAATCCTAGACAACTAATCAATACAAAGAAAATATCGTTTTGATATAGAATAATGCCATTCTGACTCAAAATACTAACATCCTCATATTTTTGATTGGCTTATTTCATTAACAAACCACATTTTAGGATGTCTATATAATGGGTAGCTTAGCTTCTCGTTGACAAGCTTTCAAGCATTCCAGTGACTTCAAGAGTAAGAGCGAAAGGTCAATCATTTGACTTGACACACACATTTTTTCATGCATATTTTATTCATCTTGCATTTGTGCTTCAATTCTATAAGGATTCCCATTATTGATTGGCTTATTTCGTGGACAAACCACATATTGGGGTTTGAATTGTAAGGGTAGATTAGGTGTTTGAAGATCAAGCTCTAAGGCCCTTTTCATGACCTCAAGGTGACAAGCACTCCAAAGGTATATTTTCTAGTGCTTATTTTTCTTTGAAGAGATTTAGAAGCACACAAACACTTAGCATACTTACATATGTGTGCATTCTCTTCACATGTCACATTTCACACTAGCACTTTGATTGTTATATCTTGTTGTGTGTTTATGTGTCTTGTAATTCATTTCCCGAATATGTTTGGAAACGTCCGCTCGTGCACGATAATGTGCTTGGTTTTTCACGAAGACCACTCACGGAGAATGCCCTTGGCTTCTCCTTGGTTTCACCACTTTTGGTGAATCGACGGTCTGGCCGCCGAATCGAAACCGCCGATCAGACCTGATGCATTTAATATCTCGGGTCTGATTCTGCAGTTAGATCGGCGGTTACGAAACCACCAAATGGAACTGCTATTGCTCCCCTGTTTCTCTCGGGACCAATTCTACGGTTATGATCGACGGCCTGGCCGCCGAATGAAACCGCCGATCGTGCATTTTCAAGGGGAATCTTGTCTTTTCACATGCCTTGTTCTTGATGCCTATAAATATCACACTTTCTCTATTCTCTAACTTAGTTCTCTGACTCTAAAGAACCCTAAGCTTCAAAGAGAGATACTTGAGAGAAAATCAATCAAGAATTCATTTTTATACACTCAAAACCACATACATGTGCATCAAAGGTCATCTAAGCATTTTCTAGCATAGTTAGTTCGCTTATTTGAATGGGTTTTGCTCAACACACATCCTTTGGTATGTTCTTCACTAATCTCATCTAAGTTTAGTGTTTTATTTATCAAAGAAATTTCTTATATTATTTGTATGCTCTTAGAATATATTCTAGATACAAAATAGAGATTGTTGTGTTGATATGATTGAGTGTTGTATTTTGATAGCAACATCTAGGTTATTTAATCTATGATTTGCTAAGCTTTATGACATGTCATTTAGCCATTGATATCTAGGATTGCATTTGTTGCCATCTAATCTTCCTAGATAAACATATAGAGTTGCCTAGCTCTCATTGCATTTGTTGAGTATTTATATATATTCACATAGGTTGTAATCTCTTCATTGAGAAGTAAGTCTTGCGTGTAGCTTTCGGGATTAGGTTGCTTAGATCACAAGCAATTGAAGTCTTGTGTGATAGACCGGGATTAGGTCAGACACCGGGATTAGGTGGTCACACAAGCAAATTGGACTAGAGCCACTTTTAAAGGCTCGCGTGGTAGAAGTGGGGGGTTATAGACCGGAGTGTTAGACGAGGTCTACATAGGTTGTAAACTCCATTTCAATTAGTGGATTTCGAGGTTCGAGTGTGGCGCACTATATAGCCCGTGGTTTTTCCCGTGAGGGTTTCCACGTAAATATCAAGTGTCATTTATAATTCCGCACCATATTACACTTGTTATTATTATTTACTAGATTGGGGTATTTTCGTAATATTGACTATATGCGAAAATTGGGTAAATTTGTTAAAATCTATTCACCCCCCCCCCCCCCCCCCCCCCCCTCTAGATTAATATATTAGAACACACCCGAGTTGTATTTGCACTTTCAAATTCTTATATGTGTGCATTCTTCACACTTCACACTTGCACCTCTTTGTTGGATTTTGTTGTATGATAATGTCTAGTAATACATTTCCGTTTGTGTGATCGGAAACGTCCGTGCTTGCACGATGGTGTGCATGTCTTAGCAAGATGGTTGACCATTTGAGAATGTCCTATTATTCTCTTGGATAAGTGTTAGATTTGGTTTGGTTGTTTGCAATAAAGTGTCTAGTTTCAAAAGATTGGATTTCAATGATTTAAATGATTTTCAAAACTGACATTTGTATGGTCTTATAACCATAACTTTTTATACAAAACTTCAAAATGAGTTTTAAAAATTTCTGTACAAACTAAACACCCATACCTTTCCAACGGTATATTATTCATAATATTTCATGACCGTTTGGATTGGTTTTGAAATCTCTAAAGTGACCACCAAAACAGGGCAACTGTGTTGTTGTCTATTTAACCATTGGTCACTCAATTGATCATAACGTTTTCTATAGACATTGAAATATCATTCTGTAAAAAGGTGTAGAAAGTAGACATCTTTAGCTTTCCAACGTATATTATATGAAATGTTTTGATGTTGTTTGGTCATGTTTTGAGGCGCTTGAAGCTGAAACTGATGCACTGTCGCCTCCAAACTGCTGTACACTCGCCCTATGTACAACGGCACCTGATTGATTTTTAAAATTGCTGGCAGCTCACTCAAAAGTTTCTATTCGTACAGTGGTTGTCAGAGAATTTGTTCTTCATTTTCCCAGGTGACCCGTTGTACAGAGGCCAAGGCAAATTTTTTTGCAAAATTGCCAAAATGACATAGCATCAATTTGACCACATATATATGTTGTTTTCTCTCTAAGTCGTTTCTAAGAGTTCAAATCATATTTTTAACTTAGAACATTTTCCAAGTGAGAAAATCATCCAATAACTCATCTTTGATTACACAAACTCAATTCCATATGTATCAAACATCATCTAGCATCATCTAGGATGTATATATGAATGGGTCTTCTTCAACACACATGACTTGGTAAGTTGAACACCATCCTCATTCATTTTGTGTTCTTACTTAGCAAGAAATCTTATTTATAATTTGTTGGCATCTAGATTAAGACTTATCTACAAGTTGAGATTATGTGTTGATTGTTTGTGATGGCTAGGATTCCAAGTTTATATAACTTCTAGCTAATTTATCTCATTGATTGATTGAGATTGTTTATGGTAGCTATTACATCTAGGATTGCCTTTTCTGTTGAATAGCTAAGCTACATATATATGACATGTAGAAATATGATATCTAGGATCGATTTCATTGTCATCATTTAATCTCTAGATAAGCATTTAGTGTTGCCTAGCATTAATTGCATTTTGGATATTTCATAATATTCACTTAGGTTGTTGATCTCTTCATTGAGAATTAAGTCTTGTGACTAAGTTGTTTAGTGCGCAAGCAAGTGGGTCTAGGTTCACTATTAAAGGCCCGTAGGGTAGTAGTGGTGGGTTAGTAATCGAGAATGGTTGAGGTCAACCTAAGTTGTAAACATCATTACAAATAGTGGATTCGGGGACCATGTGTGTCTAATATAATAGCTCGTGGTTTTTCCTTGTTGAAGGTTTCCACGTAAAAAATCAATTATTCTTTAATTTCCGCACTTTACACTTGATTTATATTGTTGTGTGTACTAATCTAAAAAAATAGTAACTAATCAGATTAACAACTCATTCACCCCCTTCTAGGTTGTTTAGACGCACGCTATAATATTTGTTTCATCATAATCATTGGGTTCAATTTGAGATGTGTAGCAAGCATAAGAAATTTGGTTAGCTAGTTGTCTTCTAGTTCTAACCCCTTCATTCAAATCACCTATGATGTCTTATTGATAGTGCATGTTTCTAAGTCTAGAGTTAGAATGTTCAACAATTTGGTCATTTTGTTGATTTTCATTAATAGCATTTTCTAACCCTTGACTTTCTTCTTCAACACCATTATCATTGTCATCATTATGAAAATATTAAAGCGTGTCTAAATTAACCTAGGGGGGTTAATCGGCTTTAATCAAGTTAATTATCAATTTTTCTTGATTATACAATATTCAAAAAATAACCCAAAACAAACAAATACAATCAACGTAATTAAAGTGCGGAAAACAATAAATAACACGTTGATTGATTTACATGAGAAACCCACAACTGGGAAAAACTCGCAGGCTATCCTTCTAGCCACACATGATCCTCAAATCCATTATATGTAATGATGTTTACAACCTAGGTTGACCTCTAGTCACACCATTCTCGGTCACTAACCCACCACTACTACCCTGCAGACCTTTTATAGTGATTCTAGACCAATGCTTGTGCACTACACCACCGTAGTCACAATACTTGATTCTTAACGAAGAGATTAAACAACCTATGTGCATATGTGAAAATATTCTAAATGTAATTAATGCTAGGCATCACTAAATGCTTATCTAGCAATCAAATGATGGCAATAAAGGCTATCATAGATATCAAAATGTTTATATGAAAGCTCATAAGGACCTAACTAGATATAGATATGAGAATCTAAAATCTAGTCATCAAACAAAAGTCAATTAACACAAGTTGTCATTAAATATGGCAAGGACAATAAATGCAATCAAGAAATGCAATCAGTGAGTCCTAATCAACAATGTCTAAACGCAAGGCATAGAGATTTAGCTATAGGGTAAAATGGTTCTAAATGTTAGCTATCAAATAAAACTAAATTCAACCAACATTCAATGTCTCAAACATGTTAGAAACAACATTAAGCAAGGAGATGTGCATTTAATTAACAAATAAATGTTAATCGTAGGCAAACATGTCATAAGAATGAAACAAAAGATTCTAGGGCATGTAGAAATTACCTAGTCAAAGAAAATAAGAAGACCCATGCTTGGATTATGCTAGAATGATGCTAGATGCTCATGGGAATTTGTTGGTTGAGTAAATGTGTGTTCTTAGGAGTTTTTCTTTCTTGGGAAACGCTCTTTCTTTCAAAGATGTAATTTTGAACTCTTAAAAGCATACAAGAGAGAAGACATCATATATGAAACAAATATTATAGCGTGCGTCTAATACAACCTAGAAGGGGAGGGGGGAATGGGTTGTTAATAGATTATTACCAATTTTTTGATTAGTCAATATTAATCACAATTTACCCAATTCAACAAACAATAAAAATCAAGTAAAAGTGCAGAAATATAAAGAATATTTGATTTTTACGTGGAAACCTTCAATAAGGAAAAACCACGAGCTATTCTACTAGCCACACACGGTCCTCGAATCCATTATATGTAATGACGTTTACAACCTAGGTTGACCTCAACCATTCTCGGTCACTAACCCACCACTACTACCCGTAGGCCTTTTACAGTGATTCTAAACCAACTCTAGGCAACGTCTATATGAAGAGAAAGTTACACCCTCAAGTGATCTCCACGATCCACTACTTTTTGCGTGAGCACATTCTAATATACTCGCAGGCTTTTTATAGAGGAGCTAGTACAATGCTTGTGCAACTTCACCTAGAAGCCACAAGACTTTGACTAGTTGAAGAGAATTAAAAGTCTAAGTGCATATGATAATTATGCTCAACACAAAATATGCTAGACAAACATATAATGTAGGGAAAAACGTTTGCACGCGGCGGAAGCGAAACAAAAAAAAAGTTTAGTATATTTTACAATTTTTCCATATTTGAACCTTAACCCTTTAATTAATTAAACATATACACCAAAAGATATCATACATTTGTCACGTGATCCGATTGACTATGCGTCGATGGTAATCCGCAAGATCTTCCAATCCAATCACGAACGTCAATCACCTAGGAGCGTGGTCTCCCTTATCTTTGAGTTGTGTACCTGAGAATAGATAACAAAAACTTTTCTTATATTTGTTAGTCACAATGAACTCCAAAAGATTGCAAAGAATGTCCTGGTCACTTTTGAATTTACAATCGTTAGATTGAAACTCGCGTGAACTTTATTCGAAATTGTGCACAAAACCTTTTGATGTAAAAGTTAGTAGTGCACTATCGAAATAAGAACAATCTCCTCTCTCAATCTCTCTTGGTCGAATTCTCACACTAGTCTAAGAGCTGGATTTTTATTTTTCTCTAGCAAAAGAAAAAAAACTCTCAATTGCAAAAAACTAGGGTTCCGAAAATATAAAGAATATATATAGATGGGTATTTATTCACCGAATTCTTCTGCTCAAAATAATATATATATATATATTACCGAAATCACTTTTCTCAATATAATATATATATATGTCTATATAATAGGCAAATTCCTCTGCCCAATCTAATATGCATGTATATCTTTGGCCAAGTGCCATATATGTCTTTAATAGGGGTTGGTTCGCCGAATGATGCTTTAATCTGGCATTTTGAAGGAAATGGAGTCTATTTGGTTAAAAGCGGTTACTGGGTGGGTTGTGAAATGGAAGCTAGGCCAAGTCCTTCACACATTTCGTGTGGTATGAGTTGGTGGGCTTCTCTGTGGAAATTACAAGTTCCACAAAAAATTAAAATTTTCATTTGGAAAAGCCTGTCAAGGTTGGATTCCAACGATGGCCAATCTAGAAAGGAGGGGAATGAAAGTGGATATAGTATGTCCTTTGTGTAAAGCGGTGGCTGAATCAACTTTGCACGCTCTATGGGGCTGTCAAAAGATGAGATGTGCGCGGGTGGATTGGTTACCGTCGAAAGTTGGTAGTCATAGAATCTATAATAGTTTTTTTGATTTCATCACTGATATGGCTTCTAAAATTAATTATTATGAGCTAAATTTGCTGTGTGTTATTAGTTGGAGGATTTGGTTTCTTAGGAATTCCTATGTTCATAATGGTGAGATCCCAAACTATTATGAGGTGGTGTGGTTGAGTAGAAATTTTGCAGGTGGGTGTCAAGTTCCAAGAGCTATAAGGATCATTGTGTTAACCTCTGCTAATAGAGAGGATTGCGGTTGGAAAGTTCCGAACCTTGGTTTCTACAAGGCTAACTGCAATGCTAGGAGTGATGTGGTCAGGCGTAAGGTGGGTATAGGGGTTGTGATTCGTGATAGCTCTGGAACTATTATGGCTACCTACTCTTAAATTATTAATGCTAACTTTGATGATCGAGTTGCTAGAATCATGGCCATTTACAGAGGTATTTTGTTTAGCAAAGATTGTGGTTTGTTCCCTTGTGTCTTTGAATCTGATAAGGGTGGGGCGGTGGACTGCGTTCTAAGCAGAAGTTCCATGGATGCAAGTTATGGGAATATTATCTCTGCTATTGCTGGTCTGTGTTGGGTTGATAATATGAATACCAGGGCCATTTCCAGTTCGGCTAATCATGTTGCCCTAAGATTAGCCATCAATGCACTGGTTACTTTGGAAAACTCTTTTTGGATGGAAGACTTCCCCAATTGTATCAGGGGTCTATTGCAGGCGGATAAGGCTTTGTAATTTTCTTTCTTTGCTTGGTCTGTTTTCTTCTTTGCTAGGTTGCCTTTGCTGGCTCTGCTGCTGTTTGTAGCTATCTTAAAAAAAAAGTGCCATATATAACTTGGCCAAATTCAATATATATCTCATCTATGTACTGTTGCATGCCTTCATGCATATATATTATATATTTCCGCATGCATATATGTATATTTGATATATATTTCGCATGCATATATGTATATTTAATCCATATATTCCACATGCATATATATTATATACAAACCCTAATCCAACTCTTTAGTGTATTTGTGACTATATAAAAGACTTCCTAATTTGACTACATAAATAAATCTCGTATTTATCTACTTATCAAATAAAATATTTTATATTTAATATGTTACCACCAATAGTATAATACTAGGAAACATATTTCCTAATTAGGAAAAGATTTTGATTCTTAATTAAATAATGAATTAATAAATTAATTCATATCCATTTAATCAAATAATAAAATAAAATAATATTTTATACTATATATTATTTTTCCATTTTATTAAATCCATTGGACCTTTAATAAAAAGCCCACATGTGAACTAGACACATTCTTACTAAAAGAAATAAGTCCACATACCTTTAATTAATATATTAATATAATTTAATAGCCAATTAAATAAATAATGTGCAAATTATACTCTTAATATATTAAATACAGTTCTAGATGGAACCATAATTAGTCTGGTAGAATATATCAAGTGATCCATGCAAGTCCGTGTGGATTGGGGATCTTGGCGGGCTTATCTAAATTTAAGCTCCAATAGACATAACCCAATCACAATCAACAAATGATTCACTTAGGTTCAATCTATTAATTTTAGTTCATTCTACTAAAGAACTAAAATTGCACTCTTAAATAAAGATGGAATAAGTAAATGATTCTCATTCATGCCCTAGACAATCTTATAGGAGATAGTGAATCCTCATGAAGAATATCAGTAATCGCCAAGAGCTCATAGACTGCCTATAGCTCTCCAAGTTACCATATTTACTCATATGACCACATTTTGAACTTGGATATATATTATGACTTGTCCAGAAGTCATCTTTCAATAGTCACTATTGAAAACTCAACGTTAAGATTTAATATCCAAAACCTCAAAACATCCATATGATGATATTCTACTCACATTTAATAAATGGAGCCACGATGTCCATATCTATAAATGAAGTCCTCTATCGATTAGCAAATGAATACCATCAAACTATTGAGGATAGACTATGTTATATAATCGTTGTTAGGATTCCCATTATTGATTGGCTTATTTCGGGGACAAACCACATATTGGGGTTTGTATTGTAAGGGTAGTATAGGTGTTTGAAGATCAAGTTCAAATGCCCTTTTCAAGACCTCAAGGTGACAAGCACTCCAAAGGTATATTCTCTAGTACTTAGTTTTCTTTGAAGAGATTTAGAAGCACACACACACTTAGCATACTTGCATATGTGTGCATTCTCTTCACATGTCACATTTCACTCTAGCACCTTGATTGTATATCTTGTTGTGTGTTTATATGTCTTGAAATTCGTTTCCCGAATGTGTTCGGAAACGTCCGTACGTGCACGGTAGTGTGCTTGGTTTTACGCGAAGACTGCTCACGGAGAATGCCCTTGGCTTCTTCTTGGTTTCACCTCTTTTGGTGAATCGACGGTTACAATCGGCGGCCTGGCCACCGAATCGAAATCGCCGATCAGACCTGATGTATTTAATATCTCGAGTCTGATTCTGCGGTTAGATCGGTGGTTACGAAACCGTCGAATGAAACCGCCGTTGCTCCCCTGTTTCTCTCGGGACCAATTCTGCAGTTATGATCGGCGACCTGGCCGCCGAATGAAACCACCGATCGTGCATTTTCAAGGGCAATCTTGTCTTTTCACATGCCCTGTTCTTGATGTCTATAAATATCACACTTTCTCTATTCTCTAACTCAGTTCTCTGACTCTAAAGAACCCTAAGCTTCAAAGAGAGATACTTGAGAGAAAATCAATCAAGAACTCATTTTTATACACTCAAAACCACATACATGTGCATCAAAGATCATCTAAGCATTTTCTAGCATAGTTAGTTCGCTTATTTGAATGGGTTTTGCTCAACACACATCCTTTGGTATGTTCTTCACTAATCTCATCTAAATTTAGTGTTTTATTTATCAAAGAAATCTCTTTTATTATTTGTATGCTCTTAGAATATATTCTAGATACAAAATAGAGATTGTTGTGTTGACATGATTGAGTGTTGTATTTTGATAGCAACATCTAGGTTATTTAATCTATGATTTGCTAAGCTTTATGACATGTCATTTAGCTATTGATATCTAGGATTGCATTTATTGCCATCTAATAATCCTAGATAAGCATATAGAGTTGCCTAGTTCTCATTGCATTTGTTGAGTATTATATATATTCACATAGGTTGTAATCTCTTCATTGAGAAGTAAGTCTTGCGTATAGCTTCCGGGATTAGGTTGCTTAGATCGCAAGCCATTGAAGTCTTGTGTGATAGACCGGGATTAGGTCGGACACCAGGATTAGGTGGTCACCCAAGCAAAATGGACTAGAGCCACTTTTAAAGGCCCGCGTGGTAGAAGTGGGGGGTTATAGACTGGAGTGCTAGACGAGGTCTACATAGGTTGTAAACTCCATTTCAATTAGTGGATTTCAAGATTCGTGTGTGGCGCACTATACAGCCCGTGGTTTTTTCCCGTGAGGGTTTCCACATAAATATCAAGTGTCATTTATAATTATGCACCATATTACACTTGTTATTTTTATTGACTAGATTGGGGTATTTTCATAATCTTGACTAAACGCGAAAATTGGGTAAATTTGTTAAAATCTATTCACCCCCCCCCTTTAGATTAATATTTGAACACATCGAGTTATTTGTTTCAATTGGTATCAGAGCGGGTTCCTAGATATACTTAGGTGATCCTTGCTCACTTTTGGTGTGTTTTGCATTGTGTGTGATTGTTTGATTTCTTCATACATTTTGCATTCATCTCATTTGCATTCATCCAAACAATATGAGTGATTTCGGGATGAGCAAAGAGTGAGCGTCGAGTGTGAGGCCACCATTGCTCACCGGGGATAATTACTCCTCATGGAAGGGGAAGATGGAAGCATACTTGTGCCAAATCCATGATAGGGCATGGATGGTGGTTGAAGATGGATATGCTCCACCAAAGATGACTACCACCGGAGGAGGAGAAGAAGTGCTTAAGCCTAAGGCACAGTGGGATGCACAAGAATTTGTTGATTCCATGTGTAACAACAAAGCCATACATGCTATCCGTTGCGCAGTCGATGAGAATCAATATAAGTTGATTCAAATTACTAGGATTGCCAAAGAGGCATGGGATATCCTAGAAGTTGCTCATGAAGGAACCGAAGTGGTCAAGGACTCCAAGCTACAAGTCCTACAAACTCTTTTTGAGACCATTTGGATGGAAGAGCATGAGCACTTCAATGACTTTCAAGTTAGGCTAATGGACATTGTAAATCAAAGCCATCAACTTGGAGACCCGTATTCGGATAGGAGAATCAAGCAGAAGATTATAAGATCTCTCCCCGAAATGTTTGAACCTAAAGTGACGGCTTTAGAAGAAAATGACTCCTACAAGGATATGAAGCTGAGTGAAGTCATTGGAAGACTTCTAGCCTATGAATCAAGAAAGGCTATCACTTCACCTCCTAAGAAGAAAAAGAATCTAGCCTTGAAAACTTCCAAGGTGGAAAAGGAGGAGGATGACTCAAATGAAGATATGGCACTCATTGTCAAGGGATTTAAGAAGTTCTTGAATCTATAAAAGAGAGGTTATGGCTCAAAAGGGGATAACTTCAAGAAGAAGAAGACCACTATCAAGAATGTCAAGCCAAACCATGAGATATCTTCAAGAGAGAAGATTCAATGCTACGAATGTGGAGGATTCGGGCATATCTCCCTCGAATGTGCTAACTTGAGGGATGGAAGAGAAGGAAAGGAAATGGACGCCACTTCAAATGACTCTTTAAGTGATGAAGAGGTTGTGGCTAAATATTTGGCACTTGCTAGCTCTCACAAGTGGGACAATAAAGTGAAAATTGTTGAAGAAAGTCCCACCAGCTTAAATGATTGTGAGAATAATTATTTTGTCTTTCCGATCTCCTACAATGAAGAAGAGAGTGAGAGTCAAGAAGCAAATGACTCTAGTGAAGATGACTCTTCATGTAACTCCACATATGGATATGTGGAGAAAAAGGTTCTAGATGAATTTCTCATTGAGTTTAAGAACATAGAAAAGAAGACCAAGGAAAAGACTCAAAGGTTGAAAGAAGAGAATTTAGACCTTTTAGCTCATAATGACCACTTAAGTGAACAAATGGAAAGATTCAAGAAGATTGAAGACAAGCTATGAGATGAGCTAGCTTTGTCTAAGAGGAATGAAGAGGGGTTGAAGAGGGAGCTTGATGAAGCCAAAAAGTCATTGACTAGGATGGCCACAAGCACCAAGAAGCTTGACAACATGCTTGGTGTTGGAAAGAGACCTTGTGACAAAAGAGGTCTTGGATTTAAAGATAGTGAGGAGTCCTCCACTCCCAACAAGACCGTATTTGTCAAGAGCTTAGGTAACAAAGAGACTTCACCCGTGCAAACTCCTAGGAAGAAGATTGATCTAGGACAATGCTCTCATAGTGCACAAGTGAAGGTAGCTTCAAGAAGACAACCTCAAGCTCAAAAAGTTCCTCTTGCTAACTTCCTTCAAGCTTAAATTCATCAAGGGAAGAGACCAATCATGCAAAATCAACCGAGGAAGCAACCAAGTCTTGGTCAACAACAAAGAAGGAGAGATCCTATCCAACTACCAAGACAACCACAAAGACATGGGAAGGCTCCTATGCATGCACAAGGACATGGTATGATTCCTAACTTCATCCCTACATGTCATAATTGTGGTATTGATGGTCATATTAGACCAAATTGCTTTCATTACATTAGATTATGTAGGATTAAAAGCATGATTGAGAAAAAGAAGGCAAGAGCTAGATTGCATGATCCTATGATATCTAGAACTCTTGAACCTTTGACCCCTAGGAAGAAAAATGTATTACCTAGGTGGATAAGAAAAGATGAACCCGCTTGCTACGAGACAAACATGCCTCACATAGGTTCAACCAAGTCGAATGGACTTGGTAGGTCCAATAGGACCTCATGACCTTCAATGATGAAGGGTGGTTTTTGACCCCATATGGGGAACTCAAGCAAAGAGAGCTTTTGCATACTTGATGCATGCAAAAAATTTGAAAGATCTTATGCTTCTTTTTTGATTGCTTGAGTAAGCTTGGTTGCACATTTGTATATATGCTTTTATCTTAATAAGTGTAAACCTTGCTTTGTTTTCAATCCATGTCATATTTATGTTCAAACATGCATTTTTGGACTAGGAAATCTACATAGGAAGTATGATTTGAATGACCTATAGTTATTTCCATGACATGATGATTCTTTTATAACATGCTAAATGTCTTATGAAAAGCATGAAATTCAAATGACATGCTAAAATGAAAAAGCATGAATTGATGATTGCATAATTCTTAAATGCAAAACTTGTGTGAAAAAGCTTATAAGACTCAAATGATTAAAGGATCTTGTATCCGGTCAAAGGATTTTACAATCCAAATGTCTCTCTTTCTTTATTTGTTGAACATGGCTACTATCATACGGGTTTCATATCCGAAAAAATCAAATAGGATGCAAAGTCGCTCATGCCATGTTTCGCTTATAAAGTTGGATATAGTGCCTCTAAAAATTGAATTCAATGAAATATCTATATCCTTGCTTCTCTCATGACAAATGGTGAAATTGGTTTGAATTCTTTTTAGAAACCTTTGTCATTTGCTTTGCCAAATACCATTGTATTTTGGACTTGAATGCAACATGTCTTGTATGCAAAGCATTTTTATTTCACACATTTTATCAAAATAAATCTCCTTGTTTCTCTCCAATTAATTGTGTAGCATAAGTGACTTATATGAATATGCAAATATCTTGTATGCTACTATCTCTCTTTGCTATGAGTGACCTTGTTGGGGACTACTCTTTTGCCTAATCATGACAAAAAGGGGGAGTAGAATGTGGTGAGGGGGGATGCTAAATTGTTGTAACAATTGTGCATATTGGGGAGAGTACATATTGAGAGGGAGTAACCCGCTGAGGGGGAGTATTGCATATACATATATTGCATGATGTTGTGTTCAAATGTTTAATATGCAAATGCTTGTTTTATTTTCACTTGATCGACTCACATACACTTGCTTTGGAAGTGTAATCTAATTGTTTTGAAGGTTTGGTAATTCTATAAGAGTTTGAAGACTTGAAGTTTTATTTTCTTATCTCTTTGTAATGTAGAATATCCCGTAGCTTCATTTATGTTGTGAGGATCAATGTGAGTGGTGGTTTTGTCAAGAAATAGCCAAAGGGGGAGATTGTTAGGATTCTCATTATTGATTGGCTTATTTCGTGGACAAACCACATATTGAGGTTTGTATTGTAAGGGTAGTTTAGGTGTTTGAAGATCAAGCTCAAAGGCCCTTTTCAAGACCTCAAGGTGACAAGCACTCCAAAGGTATATTCTCTAGTGCTTTGTTTTCTTTGAAGAGATTTAGAAGCACACACACACACTTAGCATACTTGCATATGTTTGCATTCTCTTCACATGTTACATTTCACTCTAGCACTTTGATTGTATGTCTTGTTGTGTGTTTATGTGTCTTGAAATTCGTTTCCCGAATGTGTTCGGAAACGTCCGTGCGTGCACGGTAATATGCTTGGTTTTGCGTGGAGACCGCTCACGGAGAATGCCCTTGGCTTCTCCTTGGTTTCACCTCTTTTGGTGAATCGACGGTTACGATTGGCGGCCTGGCCACCGAATCGAAACCGCCGATCAGACCTGATGCATTTAATATCTTAGGTCTGATTCTGCAGTTAGATTGGCGGTTACGAAACAGCTGAATGAAACATCCGTTGCTCCCTTGTTTCTCTCGGGACCAATTCTGTGGTTATGATCGGTGGCCTGGCCGCCGAATGAAACCGCCGATCGTACGTTTTCAAGGGCAATCTTGTCTTTTCACATGCCCTGTTCTTGATGTCTATAAATATCACACTTTCTCTATTCTCTAACTTAGTTCTTTGACTCTAAAGAACCCTAAGCTTCAAAGAGAGATACTTGAGAGAAAATCAATCAAGAACTCATTTTTATACACTCAAAACCACATACATGTGCATCAAAAATCATCTAAGAATTTTCTAGCATAGTTAGTTTGCTTATTTGAATGGGTTTTGCCCAACACACATCCTTTGGTATGTTCTTCACTAATCTCATATAAGTTTAGTGTTTTATTTATCAAAGAAATCTCTTTTATTATTTGTATGCTCTTAGAATATATTCTAGATACAAAATAGAGATTATTGTGTTGACATGATTGAGTGTTGTATTTTGATAGCAACATCTAGGTTATTTAATCTATGATTTGCTAAGCTTTATGACATGTCATTTAGCTATTGATATCTAGGATTGCATTTATTGTCATCTAATCATCCTAGATAAGCATATAGAGTTGCCTAGCTCTCATTGTATTTGTTGAGTATTATATATATTCACATAGGTTGTAATCTCTTCATTGAGAAGTAAGTCTTGCATGTAGCTTCCGGGATTAGGTTGCTTAGATCACAAGCAATTGAAGTCTTGTGTGATAGACTGGGATTATGTCGGACACCGGGATTAGGTGGTCACACAAGCAAAATGGATTAAAGCCACTTTTAAAGGCCCACGTGGTACAAGTGGGGGGTTATAGACCAGAGTGTTAAACGAGGTCTACATAGGTTGTAAACTCCATTTCAATTAGTGGATTTTGAGGTTCGTGTGTGGCGCACTATACAACCCGTGGTTTTTTCCCATGAGGGTTTCCACATAAATATCAAGTGTCATTTATAATTCTGCATCATATTATACTTGTTATTTTTATTGACTAGATTGGGGTATTTTCGTAATCTTGACTAAACGCGAAAATTGGGTAAATTTGTTAAAATCTATTCACCCCCCCCCCCCCCCCCCCCCCCCCCCCCTCTAGATTAATATTTGAACACATTGAGTTATTTGGTTCAATCGTACTCATTGATAGCTCAAATGATAACACTTGTAACCATAAGTCCATCATTTATCTCAGGATTAAGATAGACTCTCCGATTATTCTGATAATAAAAAAACTTTTATCTATTGACGGTTCTAGATAAAGTATTTCATTGTGATCCAGTTCAATGCACTGATGACTCGCTTTTTGTGTCGTTACCAAATTGCGAATTACCAAAAGAATGTTATAAAATGAATCTTTACGCAATATATTTTAAGTTTTGAAAATGAGTATTGTGGTAAGCTTAGAATTCGTTCCACAGGGAATTAGAGAAATATGTTGATTTAATTAGCTAATCTATAAACAATAAAATAAATCATAAATGATGAATGAGTGTATGGTTTGTCAAACCATCAAACATACATACAAAATTAACCTAACTAAAAATATGGTGATATGAAAAATAGAAGACTCACAATCTTGATAAAAAAAAAAATGGATATAAACAATTAATGTTGATGCTAGGGAATTGATTGATTAACAAGTAGGTATGGGTATTGCTTTTTAAGCCACTTTAAGGACCAATCTCTACATGTTAACCAATTTAGGTTTAGATTAATGTGGTTGATATACCCTCTACTAATCTATCCTATTTATTGGGTTCTTAATCACTCAAGTGTGTCAATCCAAGAGTGATTATATAACATGTTATTCTAAACAAGATTGTAATTAACAAGTGGGTATACAAGTCAATCACATAATGAATAGAATCTAATGAATTAATAAATAGAACACATATAGAGATTCATTACAAAGCTTAAGCAAAAACCCACAACCAAATGTTTATCAAATCAATCCCCTAGATTAGGGGTTTAATTACACATAGTAGCAATCAAATAGAAACAAGTAAATGGTAAGGAAATCACCATTGGGCCACCTTCTTTAGTGCTTGATCCTTGTTCTCCTTTGATGCTCCTAGATGCAAAGAATGGAAGATGAGGATGTGTCTAGATAGATGGATGGCTTATGGTGAGTGACAAAGGATTTGTGATGGAGAAAATGGTAGGGAAGGAATGGTCTAGGGAAGTAATCAAGATTTGGTGTGAGGTTTTGGATGGAAAAGATAAGTCCAAGTATAGAAATGGAGGAGTTTGGGAGATGATTAATGGAGGAAATGGAGATTGGTAGGAGAGAATAGGCTTGAATAGGCTTGGTAAGGCTTGGAAATTCAAATTGAAAAGAGGGATGAATTTATAGTATTTTTGAATTAGGTCACGGATTGTAAAATTACCAAAACACCCCCCTGTACTTGTCAAATTACCATTTTGGCCACTCTGGGGGGCCTTTCTGTAATTAACCAGCCAAATTTCACCAATCAGAGCAGCACAGCAACGAGGTCGCGATGTGCACAAATGGCAACAAAGTGGCGACCTAGGGGCGAAGCAATCAGGTGTGGGAAATCATCTCCCTGTCGCCATGGCGACCTTGAATGACAAATGGCGACCAAAAGGGGTGACATGGGCGTGACATGGGCGAGGATTGGATGGCCGGTTTTCTAGCCGATTGGGACACCGGGAGGGTTGCGACCGGGCTACCGGTAAGGTGGCCGTCCGTTTGCCACCGGAACCCGTCGACAGTGACTCCGGAAAGGTGGACTTCTGGCCGGCGGCGGCGGCGGCGGCGGCACTTAGGGTTTAGAAGGGGCCATGGCTGATCACGCATGAGAGGTAGGAGAAGGTGAATAGTTAGGATGGGGTGTATTTAGCAAGGAGGTGGGGTGCAAAGGCTGCAGCCTTTTGTCTTTGAAGTGGGCTGCGTTTAGCATAGAGGAGGGGTGCAATTAGGCCTGTTTGGAGGTGAAATGGGTCACTGTTTGGGCGAGGGAGTGGCTTGTTTGGGCCACGTCTGATTTGGGCCTGCACAATAGGTGAAACGCATCGTTTTGATTTACAAAGGAGATGGGCTTGGTAAGTTGGGCTTTGTGTTTTGGGCTTGCACATGGGGTGCAATGAGGACGCAGCTGGGGTGAATTCAGCAGCCCATTCTTTTCTCTTAAGCAAAGCGCACCGTATTGATGACGTGGCGTGACCTCTCTTATTTACGTGGCAAATTACATACTGCTCCCCTGATCTCTTCAAATATTACAATATCTTCAATCTTCCTTCACTAATTTACGATTTTACCCCCAAATGACCAAAATTACTCCAATGCCCCTGAGTTCTATAAATTCCTGAAACACTCAATTTTCACAATTAAATCACAGAATAATGCCCAAGAATCAAGCAAAAAGAGAAGGAAGTGAGGGCCAAAATCATACCAATTTTGGTTCGATCATGCACCCAGTGCACTAGATTCTTTTACTCGAAGACCCTTCGATGATTTTAGACTCATCATAACACATTTGATCCCACTCAAATGTTAGCAAAAGAATTCTACAGCTTTAACAAGATAAAGGAGCCCAACCTTTAACTTAAGTTGTGAACGTGATTCAAGACTAACTAAAGAATTGTGTCTACCTTTTACATATCCAGATGTACGAACAATTCTTTTTTTTCTCATAGTCTTTTGACCTTATGATTATTTACTTTGATAATTATAATTATAAATGCTATAAGATTTTGTTAAAACAGAAATCACTTTATTAATATGATAAGATTGTCAAGTACAATATTACACTCTTGCTATTGAGCATAATCCTAACAATCTCCCACTTGTGTTATAGCAAATATGTCATATCTCTCATTCTCATGTTCTCTTGGTGCCCTTCAAAACTCTTCTGTGGTAGAGCCTTTGAGAAGGGATCCGCTAGATTTTCTACTGACGCGATTTTGGTAAACGTCACGTCACCCCTATGCACAATCTCCCTAAGAAGATGATACTTCCTTTCAATGTGTTTTCCTCTCTTATGACTTCTTGGTTCTCTCAAATTAGCCACTGCTCCACTGTTGTCACAGTAGATAGTGATCTGCTTATTCGCACTAGGAACCACTTCTATGTCAATCAAGAATTGGCAGAGCCAAATAGCCTCTTTGGCAGCTTCGCATGCAGCAACATACTCAGCTTCCATGGTGAAGTCAGCAATACAGGATTGCTTGATACTCCTCCAAGAGTAAACACATATCCTGATGTGGATTTTCTGGAGTCAGAATCTGATTGGAAATCAGAATCTGTATACCTTACGAGAATCAAATCCCCTCAAGAGTATACAAGCATATTGTCTCTCGTTCTCCTATGATACTTGAAAATATGCTTGACTGTCGTCCAGTGATCAGGTTCAGGTTTCGATTAAAACCTGCTAACTATGCCAACAACAAAACAAATATCTAGTCTAGTGCAAAGCATTACATACATGAGACTTCCAACTGTCGAGGTTTATGGAACCCTACTCATGAATTGCTCTTCATGCTCATTCTTAGGAATTTGTTCCCTAGAAAGTTTGATTCCATACCTGAAAGGTAACATACCTTTCTTGGAATCTTGTATGGAAAACCTAGACAAGATTTTATCTGTGTATGAAGCTTGAGATAGTGCAATCGTTCTATTATTTCTATCCCTTATTACTTGGATACCAAGAATATAACTTGCTTCTCCTAAGTCTTTCATATCAAATTGTTTTGCTAACCATTCTTTTACTGATGTCAATACACCTACATCGTTTCCGATGAGTAGTATATCATCAACATAAAGAATTAGGAAAACCAACTTGTTGCCTTTGATCCTATTGTATACACAAGGTTCGTCAAGGTTCTGAACAAATCCAAAACATTTCATAGCTTGATTGAACCTTATGTTCTAGGATCTGGTTGCTTGTTTTAATCCATATATGGATTTTTGCAACTTGCATACCTTTTCCACTTGGCCTTTTTTAATGAATCCTTCTGGTTGCATTATATAGATGCTTTCGTCAAGACTTCCGTTAAGGAAAGCTGTCTTGACGTCCATTTGCCAAATCTCTAAATCTAAAGATGCCGCAATGGATAAGAGTATCCTAATGGATATAAGCATGGCCACAGGAGAGAAGGTTTCCTCGTAATCGATACCTTCTTTCTGTGTGTAACCTTTAGCTACCAATCTAGCTTTAAAGGTTTCCACCTTTCCATCCATACCTCTTTTCCTCTTGTATACCCACTTGCACTCATTATTGAACATGCACTCAATCTCAGATTGCATTGCTTTTTGCCAATGGCGACTATCAACATCCTCCATTGCTTCCTTATATGTGTAGGGATCATCGTCGTCCGGGAGATTCTTCACTGATTCTTCCAAACCAATGTATCTCTCAGGTTGTCTAGTAACCCTCCCACTACGACGAGGAATGGTAGGTTGTTGATCTTGTGATGGTACAGAACTTACAATTGGGCTAGGTTGTGAAACCTCTTGTGGAATTGTATCTTCTGACATCTCATTCAGGACAATTCTACTTTTAGGTATAAACTCATTCATATAGTTATTTTCCAGAAATTTAGCATTTGTTGAAACAAATACTTTAAGATCTAAAGGACTATAGAAATAATACCCTTTAGTTCCTTTTGGATACCCCACAAATATACACGTTTCCGTATGAGACTCCATCTTTTTTTTCTTTCCTTTTAACACATGCGCAAGACAACCAAATATCCTTAAGTATTGTAAACTAGGCTTTCGCCCAGTCCACAACTCATGCGGTGTTTGAGGAACCAACTTCGACGGTATATCGTTTAGAATGTATATTGCAGTTTGTAGAGCATATCCCCAAAAGGAAATAGGAAGCGTTGAATAACTCAACATCGACCTAACCATGTTCAAAAGAGTTTTATTTCTTCTTTCTACCACCCCATTCTGTTGAGGTGTACCTAGTGCAGAAAACTGAGAAATGATCCCATTATCAATAAGATATTGCTGAAACTGACCAAATAGATATTCTCCTCCACGATTAGATCCTAAGATTTTTATGTGTTTCTCTAGCTGATTTTCCACTTCAGCTTTAAATGCTTTGAATATGTCAAAAACATCTGACTTGTGTCTCATGGGATTCACATAACCAAATCTCGAATAATCATATGTGAAAGTGATGAAGTACTCATATCCACCTCTAACTTGAATGCTTATAGGATCACATACATTAGTATGCATTAATCCTAAACATTCAGTGGCTCTTGTGCCTTTGGTCCTGAACGACCTTTTGGTCATTTTACCTTCCAAATAGGATTCACAAGTTGGTAGATCATCAACCTTTAAGTCACTTAAAGGTCCATCACTAACCAATCTTTTAATCCTGTTAAGGTTAATACGACCTAGGCACAAATGGCATAGGTAGGTTTTTTCTCATGATAATTTTACTCTTTTATGATTAAGTTGCATTAATTCTGTGTCTAACAAGTGAGAGATATTTCTATGTAAATAGAATAGACCATTTTCCAATGTACCTTTGCAAACAAATTTGTCATCCTTACTAATAATAAAATTTTTATTAAAAGTAACTGATATTCAAATTTATTTAAACAAGAAACTGAAATTAAATTTCTTTTGAATTGAGGTACATAATAAATGTCTATCAAATCTAAATGCCTACTAAAATCTAGATTAACTCTAATATCTCTCACTGCAATAGCAGACACCAACGCTCCGTTGCCTAAACGCAAGTTGATTTCATTCTTATTCAGCCTTCTCCTTTCTTGAAACCCCTGTAAGAAATAACAAACATGATTAATGGCTCCAGAGTCTACGATCCAAGAATCTGTAAAATCTGCCAGAAAAACATGTTTCAAGATAATTCACATTACCTTGTTCTTTCTTATTCTGAGACTTTGGGCAATTACTTTTCCAATGTCTCTTTTCACCACAAAAGAAGCACTTCCTTTTGATCTTGTTTACTTTCTTGGTAGGCCCAAATTGCTTTTTCTTCTGTTATTCCTTGACCTTCTGACGGGTCTTAACAGTAGAAACTTTACCAACCATATGAATCTCTTCTAGAGATATCATCATATCAGCAGCAAACCCCATTCTTTCATGCTGTTGTTGCAACACGTCAAAGATGGTAGCCATAATGTAGCATTTGGCCATCTCAGTAGAGGTCTTCCACTGCTCATACTCATCTCTTTGCATCACATTAGATTCATTAGTAGGAGCAGGTGGTTTAGGAGTAGTCAGAACAAAATTTATATTTTTTCAGCTTGCAGCAACAACCTAATTTTCCTTTTCCATGTGACATAATTATTACCAGTTAAAGTTTTATCTTTTAGGATGATCATTAGGGATGGGATCATGATTTCTTAACAAAAAATATATATGAGTAAATAATCATGGTTTAGCATTTTCGAATAATTATCTTGAATTAAATATATAATTTGTAAGTGCCTCACTTTTTAATTGGCTTATTTCGTTGACAAAATCACAATGGGGTTCAATCTTGTAAGGGTAGCTTAGGATTGAAGTTTTTCTCCTCAAATGCTTAAGGACCTCATTGTGGATTTCTAAAGCTTTATGGAAGGTATAATATTGTTCTTGACTCTCTTTGAAGAGATTTAGTTGCACACACACACTCTCTAGCATGCATGTGTGATATTTACTTCTTGGTTTGTTTGTATTTCACATCATTCACACTTGCACTTTTTTTGACTATGTTTTGGCTAGTTTTAGTGTGTGCGCTGGTGCCCTGGCGCGGGTTACCAGCACAAGTCACCAGCGCAACCTTGGCAGAGGTTTGCCGCTGGTGTTGCCTTGGTCGTTAGGCGCAGCCTCACCAGCGTAACTCTCCCAGAGAAATGTCGGTGGTCGTGCGCCTGTGGCTTGCGCTGGTCGTCCAGCGCAAGTTGAGCGCTTAGGCTGTGCGCTGGTGACCAACGCAACCTCACCAGCGCAAATGATGGAATTCGAACAGTTTTTTCCAAAACGACCTCACTTTGATTGGATCTCATATATATATATCTTGTTTGGTCTTGGCTCGTTTTTAGAACAAAAATTACATCTTTTTGAGAGCTTCTAAGTGTCTTCAAAGCCAAGGTATCAAGAACACTTTTTTATTACTTCAAACTCCAAAACCCATCATTCTTGCATGATTCATTCATCATCTAGCATGTTCTAGTATGATTCTCTTAGGGTTTTCATCTTGCTCACATGACTTGTAGTTAGAACATCTCTTGCATCATATCACATGTTCTCTCTCTACAAGATTGCTCATTTATTACTTGAATAGGTTCAAGATTGTACCTTTATGACTTGACTTAGGTTCAAGATTGTGTTATTGTGTTTTATGAGTTGTATTGTGGTATATATTGCATATAGGACTTTTGTTTGTCTATTTTGTTATGTTTTATGCATGTCACTTAGTAAGATGATATCTAGGAATGTCTAACATGTTCATCCATGCCTAGATAAGCTAAAATGTTTAACCTTGCATTTTGAGCATCTTGAATATTGCACATATTCACACTAGGTTGTTTTATCTCTTCATTTAGAGTCAAGTCTTGTATTTGCCTTGTTGGTAGTTTGCAAGCATGAACTAGGTTCACTTCTAAAGGCCCGTGGGTAGCAAAGACAGATTAGTAATCTTAGGTGTGATGCGGTCAACCTAGATTGTAATCGTATTTGCAAGTAGTGGATTAAGGTTCTAGTGTGGCGCACTAAACAGCCCGTGGTTTTTCCCCGTGTGGGTTTCCACGTAAAAATCATGTGTTATTTACTTTCCGCATTGTCTACACATGATTTCATTTGTTGACTAGTTTGGGTAATTTTGTAATTTTGATTAATCTCGAAAATTGGTAAAAAGGGATTAAAATCTATTCACCCCCCCCCCCCCCCTCCCCCTCCAGATTATATTAGGACTCGTTTTTATTTATTTTCATAATTCAATCATAAAATTCAACGTTTGATCCAATACCCATAAAAGTTACGCCTCCTTTGGGAGTTCGCACCATTTACTAGTTGGGCTAGGTCCCACCTAATTGTTAACATAACAGCCAACGTTTTCAATTTTAGCATTGTGATTTTATTAACAAGAACTCTTAGGAGGATATCAATAAAACTACATTGAGTGTATTACCAAGATTTCAACCCTCAATATTTTCCCTCACGAAAATCCCTCCTTGGGGAGAAGATCTCGTTCGAGTCAATTGTCTAGTCTATCCTTGTAAGGAAGTATATTGTTAAATTCCATTCATGGACGCCCCTTGGGGGAATTACCAATAAATAATAAAGCTCAACTAACCTTGGAGGCCATAGGTGTTACAAGACACCTTCTCCCACTCAATTGTTTAAGGCATGTGATTAAATCCCATAAAATGATTTACCAAGTTATCTAGATGCCAATTAGATACCTAAATCATTCAATGCATGTTCATACCAAAAGAGATATATGAGTGGCACTACTATTCTATATGACATGTTATCAAACAATAACAAATATTGTAATATTTACGCAAAGTAAACAACCACGATTTTGATCCATCCTAGAAAAGCAAGTAAATTACATTTGTTTGGAATAAAAAAAACTCCTTTCTTGGCGAACAAGTCTTTAAGCGGCCATCGATCACTTAAGCGTCCCACGGGTGCCCCTATGGGCGTGCACACTCCACAACCCTAACAAGGGCTGCCGTGCGCAGCCCACAGTCCAACATGCATAGCTGCGTGCAATCTTGCGCGTGCATGTTGCTATGGTGCCCACAGTCCCAAACTCGTTCCGGTTGCTTTCAATTCTTCAATTCTTCAAGTCTTCAAATCTTCGATGCTTGAACATATTACAGCTTTATTTAAACAATAAAATACTACAGTTTTTTAAAAAAAAAAAAAAAAATCTCTGCAGTATTTAATACAAAAAAAATACTGCACTATTTTTAAATACAATAAAAAAAAAAACTGCACTTAATTTTAATACAATAAAAAAAATAAAGCAACTACTAAGAAGGAAATTGTGATGATAATAGGCCACCCTTTTTGTTACAATTCCGAAACATAAAATACATTGAAATTCTAGGATCAAAATCGAGCAATAACAATTTACTTTATATCAACATATAACATATATAAATCCATACATTCCAATGTAATTATATATAAGAATACCTAGAGTGCCATCTCTTTCTAAACATGCATAATCGTAATAAAAAGAAATAGATTCACGTATATATATGTTAATTAATTAAAGGGTACAACCAGAGCTCTGATACCAATTGTAGGGAAAAACGTTTGCAGGCGGCGGAAGCGAGACTAAAAAAAGGTTCAGTATATTTTACAATTTTTCCATATTTGAACCTTAACCCTTTAATTAATTAAACATATACACCAAAAGATATCATACCTTTGTCGCGTGATCCGATTGACTATGCGTCGATGGTAATCCGTAAGATCTTCCAATCCAATCACGAACGTGAATCACTTAGGAACGTGGTCTCCCTTCTTTTTGAATTGTGTACCTAAGAATGGATAAGAAAAACTTTTCTGATATTTGTTAGTCACAATAAACTCCAAAAGATTGCAAAGAATGTCCTAGTCACTTTTGAATTCACAATCGTTAAATTGAAACTCGCGTGAACCTTATTCGAAATTGTGCACAAAACCTTTTGATGTAAAAGTTAGTAGTGCACTATTGAAATAAGAACAATCTCCTCTCTTAATCTCTCTTGGCCGAATTCTCACACTAGTCTAAGAGCTGGATTTTTATTTTTCTCTAGCAAAAGAAAAAAACTCTCAATTGCAAAAAACTAGGGTTCCGAAAATATAAAGAATATATATAGATGGGTATTTATTCACCCAATTCTTCTGCTCAAAATAATATATATATATATATATTACCGAAATCACTTTTCTCAATATAATATATATATATATATATATTTCTATATAATAGGCGAATTCCTCTGCCCAATCTAATATGCATGTATGTCTTCGGCCAAGTGCCATATATCGTGGCCAAATTCAATATATATCTCATATATATACTGTTGCATGCCTTCATGCATATATATTATATATTTCCGCATGCATATATGTATATTTGATATATATTCCGCATGAATATATATATATATATTTAATCTATATATTCCACATGCATATATATTATATACAAACTCTAATCCATCTCTTTAGTGTATTTGTGACTATATAAAAGACTTCCTAATTTGACAAGATAAATAAATCTCGTATTTATCTACTTATCAAATAAAGTATTTTATATTTAATATACTACTACCAATAGTATAATACTAAGAAACATATTTCCTAATCAGAAAAAGATTTTGATTCATAATTAAATAATAAATTAATAAATTAATTAATATTCATTTAATCAAATAATATTTTAGAGTACATTAATAGCCTTGCCGCCCATACACAAAGATAGGCCCATATATTATTTTTTCATTTTATTAAATCCATTAGACCTTTAATAAAAAACTCACATGTGAACTAAACCCATTCTTATTAAAAAAAAATAAGTCCACATACCTTTAATTAATATATTAATATAATTTAATAGCCCATTAAATAAATAATGTGCAAATTATATTCTTAATATATTAAATACAATTCTATATGGACCCATAATTAGTCCGGTAGAATATATCAAGTGATCCATGCAAGTCTGTGTGGATTAGGGATCTTGGCGGGCCTATCTAAATTTAAGCTCCAATAGACATAACTCAATCACAATCAACAAATGATTCACTTAGGTTTAATCTATTAATTTTAGTTCATTCCACTAAAGAACTAAAATTGCATTCTTAAATAAAGATGGAATAAGTAAATGATTCTCATTCATACCCTAGACAATCTTATAGGAGATAGTGAATCCTCGTGAAGAATATCAGTAATCGCCAAGAGCTCATAGACCGCCTATAGCTCTCCAAGTTACCATATTTACTCAAATGACCACACTTTGAACTTGGATATATATTATGACATGTCTAGAAGTCATCTTTCAATAGTCACTATTGAAAACTCAACGTTAAGATTTAATATCCAAAACCTAAAAACATCCATATGATGATATTCTACTCACATTTAATAAATGGAGCCACGATGTCCATATCTATAAATGAAGTCCTCTATCGATTAGCAAATGAATACCACCAAACTATCGAGGATAGACTATGCTATATAATCGTACTCATTGATAGCTCAAATGATAACACTTGTAACCATAAGTCCATCATTTATCTCAGGATTAAGATAGACTCTACGATTGTCCTGATAATGAAAAGATTTTTATCTATTGACGGTTCTAGATAAAATATTTCATTGTGATCCAGTTCAATGCACCCAGTACACTAGATTCTTTTACTCGAAGACCCTTCGATAATTTTAGACTCATCATAACACATTTGATCCCACTCAAATGCTAGCAAAAGAATTCTACAACTTTAACAAGATAAAGGTGTCCAACCTTTAACTTAAGTTGTGAACGTTATTCAAGACTAACTAAAGAATTGTGTCTACCTCATACATATCCAGATGTACGAAAAATTCTTCTTTTCTCATAGTCTTTTGACCTTATGATTATTTACTTTGACAATTATAATTATAAATGTTATAAGATTTTGTTAAAACATAAATCACTTTATTAATATGATAAGATTGTCAAGTACAATATTACACTCTTGCTATTGAGCATAATCCTAACATATATTGCTTAACTAGATGTTATAATGCAAATCAGCACTCTAGTCATCAACAATGCCTACATGCTCATACATGAGGACTCAATTAGATGCAAAGAGATTCTAGCAACCTAATTGTCAACAAACAACCTTGAATATTCAAGAGAGCTTAATTGGATTGTCAAACACAAATCTATTATTCTAGTTAACAATAAATCTCTCAAGAATAATCAAAGCTTAGCTATTTATGTAAAAACAACCTAATCAAAAAAGCTATCATAAACAAAACCCAATCATGTTATAATTCATCAAGAAATGCATTCAATAAAAGATTTCAACAAATTATATGCAATAAAACGAATTCTTGGTTTATAAGAACAATAATCAAAGATACAAGTTTGATCTTACCTACCAAGTCAAGATTGATGAAGATCCATGAATGATTGATGCATGAAAGATGTCATGGATGCATAGGTTTTGGCTTTGGAGAGTCAATCAAGCTTTCATGAAGCTTTCTCTCTCAAAAACAATGGAGCCTCTCTCTAGGGTTTGATTTCGTGGCTCTCTACTCAAAATGATGAGAAATATATGTATTTATAGTGTAGATATGATAACCCTATCAATTACATGAATTGCCCTTCGAAAATGAGACAAATTGGACACTAAATGAGTGAGATATGGCCAAATTATGAAACAGGGGTGGAGTAGTCCACTGGTCTGTTGGTTGGTATACTACCCGCGCAGTCACCCACGCACTGGCAAATCAGCACAACAGCTTGAGATTCGAGCACCCCAAACCATGACCAAACGACATCAAAACCTTTTGTATAATATACCGTTGGAAATGTATGGATGTCTACTTTCTATTCCTTTTTATAAAATGAGGTTTTGATGTCTGTAGAAAAAGTTATAGTCATTAGAGTGACGAAAGGTCAAATTTGGAAAACAGCAGAGATGCCATGTTTTAGTGGTCACTTTAGAGATATCAAAACCAATCCAAACGGTCATGAAATATTACAAATAATATACTGTTAGAAAGGTATGGGTGTCTAGTTTGTCTAGAATTTTTCAAAACTCATTTTAAAACATTTTATAAAACGTTATGACCATGCAAAGGTCAGTTTTGAAAACATTTGAAACATTGAAATCCCATCTTTTGAAACTCGACACTTTACTCCAAATAACCAAACCAAATCAAACACTTATCCAAGAGAAGAATGAGACTTTCTTAAGTGGTCAACCATCGTGCAAAATGTAAGCACACCATCATGCAAGCGCGGACGCAACACAAGCACATGTAAAGACAAACAAAGAAGTGCTCGTGTGAGTTCAAACATAAATGCACACAATCATGGAAACACAAATGCAAAGTAATATGAAGATGCATGTAAGTGTGTGTGTGTGTGTGTGTGTGTGTGTGTGTGTGTGTGTGTGTGTGTGTGTGTGTGTGCACTTAATCTCTTTAAGAATCAAGTCAAGTGAATTACCTTTCGCTCTTGCACTTAATCTTGAAGTCATGGAGATGTTTGGAAGCTTGCCAATGGAACATAAACTACCCATTATAAAATCATCCCCAATGTGGTATGTCATGAAATAAGCCAATCACAAAATAAATGTCCTTACAATCTCCCTCTTTGGTTATTTCATGACAAAATACCACTCACAAAATATCCTTACAAAACAAAAAGAAAGCTATTGACATTCTACATTACCAAAAAGAGATACCTAAGAAACTAAGTCTTTAACGTCTTCAATATCTTCGTAGATCATTGTACATACACACAATAGCAAGAAAGCACTTTCCAAGAACAAGTGCATATGAGGTGAACAAACATGAAAAGCATATGCACTCAATAACAATAAAGCAATACAAAGTAATGCATGTGCAATGCTCCCCCTAAAAGGTTACTCTCTCTCAAGGCTTCTCCCCTAAAGCGTAAAAAATACTCCCCCTATTTTTCTCAAGACTTCTCCCCCTTTTGTCATGAGATAGGCAAAAGAGCTCTCCCTATTGGGTTGCTTTAACAAAGAAAGCTATTAGCACAAAATGCATTTGCATAATCATATAAACAAACTTTATACAACTCAAGTAATTGAGAGAGATTCAAGGAGTTTTATTTAAAGAAAAATGTGTGACAATGTTGTTTTGCATGCAAGACATATATCATTAAAGTTCAAGCAATTGAATTTGGCAAAGCAAACATCAAAAGGGTTTCCAAAAGAATTCAAACCAATTTGTACCATTTTGTCATGAGCAAATAAGATATAATTTTTCCAACGATATTTTCGAGTTGAGAGCAACCATACCAATCCTT
Source organism: Acer campestre (assembly GCA_954870605.1). Classification (NCBI taxonomy): domain Eukaryota; kingdom Viridiplantae; phylum Streptophyta; class Magnoliopsida; order Sapindales; family Sapindaceae; genus Acer; species Acer campestre. The sequence goes on along the minus strand of OX940809.1, from coordinate 22,796,787 downwards.
ATAAGCAAAACAAGGCATGAGCATCTTTTGCACCCTTTTCGATTTTTCCGAGTAAGATACCAGTATAATAGTAGCCATGTTCAACTAATAAAGAAAAAGAGACATTGGATTTTAAAATCCGTATAACGGATACAAGATCATTTATTCATTTGAGTCTCAATATAGCTTTTCACACATAATTTTGCAATTAAGAATTTGCAATCAACAATTCATGCTTTTCACTTTAAGCATGTTATTTGAAATCATGCTTTTCATTTTAAGATGCATGTTTAAACATAAATATAACATGGATTGCAATCAAAGCAATTGGTTCACACTTATTGAATAGAAAAAAATATAAGCATATGTGCAACCAAGATACTCAAGCAATTAATCAAGAAGCATAAGATTTTACAAATTTTTGCATGTGATAAGTATGCATATTTGCTCTATTTGCTTGAGCTCCCCTTATGGGGTCAAAACTATACCGTATTAGGGCATGGGATAAGTCCCACTAGACATACCAAGTCCATTGAACTCAATAGTATCCACGGGTGCCATGTAAGTACAATTGCATTGGGGTTTGATCTTTCGAACCCACCTAGGTTCCACTTTTTCATTTTTAGTGGTCATATACATATTTCTAGGATCCCTAGGTTAATGCAAATTAGCCCTACAGTTCATTCTCTTTTCTTTCATGCTCTTAATTCTATATAACTTGATGTAGTTAAAACAATTTGGTCTGATGTGACCAATCATACCACAATAATGACAAGTGGGTACAAAGAGAGAATTTATACCATCACTTTGAGCTCTCATCGAGGCATTGCTATGTTGATGAGGTTGTCTTTGATTGTGCACCAGTTGGCTTTTCTTGGGAGCAATAGTCGGATGTTGGTGCCTTTGTGGTTGAGCATGATGAACATTTCTCAAAGGTTGAGTCATGTGGTTACCTCCTTTCTTGATAGTTGGCTTGTTGGAAGAGGTGGTTGACTTCTCAAGGACTTGTCCATATCTCTTGAATTGTCTAGGCTTTGATTGGGTTGCCAAGGCTTGTGTGGACTTTCCTTGAGATGAGAGATGCTTGGATGAAGCTATACTCTTGCCATGAGCTTCAAGTTGTTTGACCTTGGCCTTCTTTAATTCTTCAAAGCACCTTATCTCTCTTTCCTTGACAATCTTCAAGGAGATGTCTTTGATGGCAAGCTTATCCTTCACTGCCTTCATCCTTTGATGGCAATCATCAATCTCCTTTTCGTACTTGGCACTTCAATCAAGTTTGTCTTCAAAGAGTCATCCATCTTGGTCCTTAGTTGAAAGTTTTCTTCCTTTAACTTCTTGATCCTTTCCTTATTCTTCTTCAAGGACCTTTGAAGATAGTCAATAAACTTTTGATAGTCAACCACACTATCACTCAAGTTTCTGAAGCAAGTACTCTATTGATCAAAGCTTATCCCACTTGTGCTTTCATGGGTCATGTCATCAATGCTAGCTTCTCTCAAATTTGCTCCTCTTTGGTCTCCACTCTTCAAGTCACCCTTCTTGAATTCTTCAAGTGACAAACACTTGGTGACAGTTTGAGCTTCTTCTTGGTATGAGATCGGAAGGGCGAAGTAGTTGTTCTCACACTCAATCGAGCTTGTGGAGCATCCTTCAACTACTTCAACTTCGCTATCACTCCATGAAGCAATCAAAGCTTCCAATCCCTTCTTGGACGGCGTCATCTTCTTTTCCTTTTTCACCATAGAGGTCATTCTCTTCTTGTGAGATTTCATAAATCTTCTAAATCTCTCTATCAAGAGAGTCACCTCTTCATTGGAGTCAATTTCTTTCCTTTCCACTTTGGAGGTCAAATTACCCTCTGACATCTCAATGCCACTCATAGTCTTTAATAAATAAGATGAATGCAAATGTATGTATCAATCAAAACATACAAAATGCAAGACACACAAATATGACAAGGATCTCCAAAATATGTCTAGGAACCTTCTCTGGTACCAATTGAAACAAATATTATAGCATGCATCTAATACAACCTATAGGGGGTGAATGGGTTATTAATCGATTATTACCAATTTTTCGATTAGTCAATATTAATCACAATTAACCCAATTCAACAAACAATAAAAATCAGGTGAAAGTGCGGAAATATAAAGAACACTTGCTTTTTACGTGGAAACCTTCTAAGAGGAAAAACCACGAGCTATTCTGCTAGCCACGCACGGTCTTTAAATCCACTATAGGTAATGATGTTTAAAACCTAGGTTGACCTCAACCATTCTCGGTCACTAACCCACCACTACTACCCGCAGGCCTTCTACAGTGATTCTAGACCAACTCTAGGCAACCCCTATATAAAGAAAAAGTTACACCCTTAAATGATCTCCATGATCCACTACTCTTAGCGTGAGCATCTTCTAATCTACCCGTAGGCCTTTTATAGAGGAGCTAGTACAATGCTTGTGCAACTTCACCTAGAAGTCACAATACTTTAATTCATTGAAAAGAATTAAAATACTAAGTGCATATGACAATTATGCTCAACACAAAATATGCTAGACAAACATATAATGCTTAACTAGATATTATAATGCAAATCAACACTCTAGTTATCAACAATGCCTACATTCTCATACATGAGGACTCAATTAAATGCAAAGAGATTCTAGCAACCTAATTGTCAACAAACAACCTTGAATATTCAAGAGAGCTTAACTAGATTGTCAAACACAAATCTATCATTCTAGTTATAAATAAATCTCTTAAGAATAATCAAAGCTTAGCTATTTAGGTAAAAACAACCTAATCAAATAAGCTATCACAAGCAAAACCCAATCATGTTATAATTCATCAAGAAATGCATTCAATAAAAGATTTCAACAAATCATATGCAATAAAACAAATTCTTGGTTTATAAGAACAATAATCAAATATACAAGTTTTTTCTTACCTACCAAGTTAAGATTGATAAAGACCCATGACTGATTGATGCATGAAAGATGTCATAGATGCATGGGTTTTAGGTTTGGAGAGTCAATCAAGATTTGATGAAGCTTTCTCTCTCAAGAGTAACGGAGCCTCTCTCTCTCTCTCTAGGGTTTGATTTCTTGGCTCTCTAGAAATAATGTATTTATAGTGTAGAGATGATAGCCCTATCAATTAAATGAATTGCCCTTCACAAATGAGCCAAATATGACTCCAAATGAGTGAGATATGGCCAAATTACGAAACAAGGGTGGAGTAGTGCACTGGTCTGTTGGCCGGTATACTACCTGCGTAGTCGCCTGTGCACTGGCAAATTAGCACAACAGCTCGAGATTCGAGCGCTCTAAACTATAACCAAACAACATTGAAACATTTCGTATGATATACCGTTGTAAAGGTATGGATGTCTACTTTCTACTCCTTTTATAGAATGAGGTTTTGATATCTATAGAAAATGTTATGGTAATTAGAGTGACCAAAGGTTAGATTTGGAAAACAGCAGAGATGCCCTGTTTTAGTGGTCACTTTGGAGATATCAAAACCAATCCAAACGGTCAAAAAATATTATGAATAATATACCGTTGGAAAGGTATGGGTGTCTAGTTTGTCCAGAATTTTTTATAAAACGTTATGGTCAGAAGACCATACAAAGGTCAGTTTTGAAAGCATTTGAAAAATTGAAATCCAATCTTTTGAAACTAGACGCTTTACTCCAAATAACCAAATCAAATCTAACACTTATCCAAGAGAAGAATGAGACCTTCTCAAATGGTCAACCATCGTGCAAAATACAAGCACATCATCGTGCAAGCGCGGACGCAACACAAGCACATGTAAAGACAAACAAAGAAGTGCTCGTGTGAGTTCAAACATAAATGCACACAATCATGGAAACACAAATGCAAAGTAATATGAGAATGCATGTAAGTGTGTGTGTGCACCTAATCTCTTCAAGAATCAAGTCAAGTAAATTACATTGTACTCTTGCACTTAACCTTGAAGTCACGGAGATGTTTGGAAGCTTGCCAATGGAACCTAAGCTGCCCATTACAAAATCATCCCCAATGTGGTATGTCATGAAATAAGCCAATCATAAAATAGAGGTTCTTACAATATATATAGGAGCCCTAAATGAAACTACACCATTTTGGAAGGAAAACTCATTTTTAGTGTCAAAAGGTGACCTCAAGGCGACCTGGAAGGTGAGGTCACACCAAGGTCGCATTGCTCTCAAGAAAACACGTGACAACACAGCAGCTCCAATTTCGAGCGACCCAAAACATGACCAAACGACATCGAAACCTTTCGTATGATATACCGTTGGAAAGATATGGATGTATACTTTCTACTCTTTTTTTAAAAACAAGATTTGGATGTATGTAGAAAGAGTTATGGTCATTTGAGTGACTAAATGTTAAATTCGGACAAAAACAAAGTTGCCCTGTTTTAGTGGTCATTTTGGAGATTTCAAAACTAATCCAAACGGTCATGAAATATTACGAATAACATACCGTTGGAAAGGTATGAAGGTTTACTTTCTACTCCAGTTTAAAATGAGGTTTTAATATCCATAGAAAGAGATATGGTCAAAAGAGTGACCAAAGGTCAGATATGAACAACAACAAAATGTCCAAGACTCATAGTATAAGACCATGTAACCCAAGACCAATCCAAGAAAGGGTTAAGGGACCATCTAGTGGACACACAATGCGCTAAGATAAGCACAACATCGTGCAAGGGCGGACATTTCCGATCACACAACCAGAAAACGAAATACACCACACTTAAGACTAATGTAAAGTGCAAGTGTGGTTGTGAGAGGAATGCACACATAAACAATGAGGTACAAATGCATGTCAATTACAAATGCATGAAGTGTGTGTGTGCACCCTAATCTCTTAAAGAATCAAGTCAAGTGTTTTACCTTACGCTCTTGATCTTAAAGTCATGGAGATGTTAGGAAGCTTGCTTTGATAATGATCAAAAAGACCTAAGCTATCCATTACACAATCATCCCTAATGTGGTTTGTTATGAAATAAGTCAATCACAAAATAGAGGTCCTTACAACTATCATTGTCATCATTATGACTAGACTCACCACTAGTCACATCAATAGGTGTCTTAGTGTTATTCAAAAGATTTTCTTTGGGTTCATTAACACTTTTGAAACAAATATTATACGCGTGTCTAAACAACCTAGAGGGGGTAAATGGGTTGTTAATCCAATTATTACCAACTTTTTTCGGATTAGTCAATATTCAATTATAAACCCAATTCAACAAACAATAAAATCAAGTATAAAGTGTGGAAATTAAAAAACACTTGATTTTTACGTGGAAACCTTCAACAAGGAAAAACCACGAGCTATTATGTTAGCCATACACGGTCATCGAAATCCACTATATGAATAAAACGTTACACCCTCAAGCGAGGTGATGTGTATAATCGTGTTATAAAAACCTAACTCGCAAGTGCACGAATCGTGAGATAAGTACAGCGACAAGTAGGGATCGTTCCCACGAGGAAAAGAGATTTATCGACTAAAACCAATTCTAATTAAAGCTAAGCAATTAACAGTAACCAAGAGATTTCAGATTGATTTGATTAATTTGAGATTAAACCTAGATTAAACTAAGAAAACAATTAACAAGAATATGAGAATGTGATCAAGAGGTGAGAGGACTAGGTCATCAATGATCACCAACTACGTTTACTCAATGCTTTGAATTGACTTTCACAAAGAATGTTAATCAAGTTAAGGGTTCGTTCTTAAATTATGTATAATTAGTGCTATGTGGTCCTGGGATAAATTAAGTACTCTCTACTGCAGTCATTAGCAAAACCTGCGTGTAAACTATAGTATAAAATACATCAACCATACACCAAGCGTTCTCAGTTAAGTCATTAGCAAACCCTGCGTGTAAACTATAACCTAAAACCCGCAAAACACACAATCAAGTATTCTCAATCACAGTCATTAGCAAACCCTGCGTGTAGACTATAATTGAGAATCCATTAAGCACAAGAACAAGAGAACCAAAGATAACGTGCAATAACCTGCTACGATAAATTCATTCATTCAATTGATTATTGGTTAAGACTGGTGAAACCCACTCATCTCTCAACCTTAACATATAAACCCTAGATTCAAGACTAGCACAAACCATGCATAGACAAGAAGAAATCCCAAATTGAATGAAACGAAACTTGAATTACTAAAACATAGTCAATTCTAACAAAGAGTATTCATAGAGGTTCACATTGAATCCCTAGTATGGATTTAGTTACACATAGTTGAAATAAAAAGAAGAGAGAAGTAGTTGATAGAACCCATGGAAATTGTAGGCAATCTTCCAATCTCTGATGCAGCGAATCTTCTCTTTCGTCTTCAAATCTCCTTTATGTAAGATGAAAGAAAGTTTGTTGAGTGATTTAGGCTATGACTTATGGCTGACGAACTGTCTCCAGACGAACCCCCTTGAAGAGGAAAACCCCTCTATTTATATCTGCTCGGGCTTCGGTGGAGAAACCTGATTAAAAACAACATCTTTTAGCCAGACCGCTGCCTGACCGCTGCCACTTTGGCAGCGGTGTGGCAGCGGTGTGGCAGCGGTTTTGCACACTTTTGAAAACGCTGCCACTTTGGCAGCGGTGAGGGGGCGGTTTGCACAGCGACCTCCTCTGCCCAATAAACGCTGCGACGTCTCTCTCAGAAAATAGAAGCGGTGTGAGAGCGTTTTTGCTCAATCTTAGAAAAGACCCTTGACTTCTTCAAAATAACACTTTTTATCTGAATTTCTTCAAATATATCAATCTGGTCCAATAACCTGAAAACACTCAAACACACCCATTAAAGCGCTAAAAGGCTCAAGTAGCAAGCAATTGATTGGAGGAATGGGGATCAAATATATATACAATAAATGACCGATCACGAGGCTATGGACACTACCACTCACCACTCTTAATTCAATCCCTAGTGATATACCTCAATCACTACTCTTGGCATGAGCACCTCATACTCTACCTCCAGGCCTTTTACAGTGGCACTTGACCAATTGCTTATGCGCTAAGCAACTTAGTCACAAGACTTAATTCTCACGAAGATATCAATAACCTATGTGAATATGCAATGATATTCAAAATGCAATTAATGCTAGGCAACACTAAATGCTTATTTAGGATTAAATGATTTCAATTAAATCAATCATAAATATCATATTGTTATATGTCATGACATACAACTTAGCTATGTAAAGGATTAAAAAATCCTAGATACAATAGCTGTCACAATCAATCTCATTCAAACAATGAGATAAATTAGCTAGATGTTATATAAACTTGAAATCCTAGCTATCACAAATAATCTCAATCAATCAATGAGATAACTTAGCTAGATATTATATAGGCTTCAAATCCTAGCTATTACAAAACAACAACTCAATCAATCAATACAAATATCTCAACTTGTAAATAAATCTTAATCTATATGCCAACAAGTCATAAATGAAATTTCTTGCTAAGTAAGAACACAAAAATGGATGAGATGGTGTTCAACTTACTAAGTCATGTGTGTTAAAGAAGACCCATACATGAGCACATCCTAGATGATGCTTAAATGATTATTTACGCACATGGAAATGAGTTGGGAGAGTTAAAGAAGCAATCTTGGTGCTTTCTCTTACTAGGAAACTCTTAATCTCTCTCTAAGGTTTCGTAGTTTTTGTTCCCAGAATACAAATGAGAGAAAGAGATGTATTTATAGTGCTTAGATGATATCCCTATAATTTTCGTGAATTGCCCTTCAAAAATGAGCCAAATCGGACTTCAAATGAGTGAGATATAGTCAAATTACGAAACAGGGGTGGAGCAGTGCACTGGTCCATTGTGCTGGTATACTACCCGTGCAATCACCTGTGCACTAGCAAATCAGCACATCAGCCTCGAGATTCGAGCACCCCAAAATATGACCAAACGATATCGAAACTTTTCGTATAATATACCGTTAGAAAGGTATAGATGTCTACTTTCTACTCTCTTTTATAGAATGAGGTTTCGATGTCTGCAGAAAGAGTTATGTTCATTAGAGTGACCAAAGGTCAGATTTGGAAAACAGCAGAGATGCCCTGTTTTAGTGGTCACTTAGGAGATATCAAAACTAATCCAAACAGTCATGAAATATTACAAATAATATACCGTTGAAGAGGTATGGGTGTCTAGTTTGTATAGAAATTTTCAAAACTCATTTTGAAGCTTTGTATAAAAAATATCGAAAATCATTTAAATCATTAAAATCCAATCTTTTGAAACTAGACACTTTACTCCAAACAACAAACCAAATCTAACACTTATCCATGAGAAGAATAGGACCTTCTCAAATGGTCAACCATCATACTAAGACAAGCACACGATCATACAAGCACTAACATTTCCAATCACACAAATGGAAATGAATTACTAAACACTATCACACAACAAAATTCAACAAAGAGGAGCAAGTGTGAAGTGTGAAGAATACACACATATAAGAATTGAAGCATAAATCTAAGATGAATAAAACATGTATGAATATGTGTGTGTGTGTGTGTGTGTGTGTGTGTGTGTGTGTGTGTGTGTGTGTGTGTGTGTGTGTGTGTGTGTGTGTGTGCAACTAATCTCTTCAAGAGGCAAGACAAGTGATTTACCTTTCGCTTATGCTCTTGAAGTCACCGGGGATGCTTGGAAGCTTGCCATCGAGGACCTAAGCTACCAATTACAAAATCATCCCCAAATGTGATTTGGGGATAATTTTGTAATGGGTAGCTTAGGTGCTAAAGGCCTCATAGGTGGTCGAATTTCTTCTCTTCTCCATCCCTTTTTCCCTCCATTTATATTCGAAAATTCTACAGAAATGTTCACAACTTCTACAATTTTTATTTTGTGATATCTCTCTCATTTCAACTCCGAATCAAGTGATTCAAAAGCCAAAATTATTGGTTTTGAAGAGAGGAACAAGTCCTAAGCATTTTTAGAGTTAAAAGATGTCTAGGTTTAACACAGTCATTTGATTTCAGTTCGTGGTACATCTCTTTGTATGGTAATCATCTTCTCTACATTTTTCTTATGATCAACTTCATGAATCTACTTTATTGATTGATGAAAAATGTTTAGAATGTATTTGATTCCAATTTTAGACTTTTTTTATTGATTTTTCGAGTTTATCCTTTGTAATCTCATATGAACATCTTTTTGAAAAACTTGAAGAACATGAACTTGATTCTAGAAATACTTTGTGTTCTTGAGCTTGATTGTTGATTTATAGATTTAGTCACATGTTCTAAGAACTAGGTATTTTGATTGTGATTTCCATTATTATAACCTAGTTCTTGTTTGATTCACATGCTTAGGTTTCTAGATATCTTTATGATTGATTGTTGAAAGCCTAATCTAGTTTGTCTAATTGCATGTTCATAGAGTTTGTGTGATCTACTTGCTCTATTTGATTGTGTTTGCATCATTTGCATAACTTAGATCATTTTTCCTTGTACAAGGTTGAAGTCTCTTTCAAAGTGAGTGAAGCTTTATTTAGAGCAAGAAGACTTGACTAGGACATGTGGTCCGGATAGTCAAGCAAGGAGTCTTAGTTAGGATCAAGGGGATCTGAATAACTAAGCGATAAGCCTTGTCTAGGATAGGGAGGATCCGGATAGACAAGCAAGAAAGCTTCCTAGAGACATGAGCATCTTGGATAGAAAGTTGCTTCCTAGAGGTGTATTGGTCACATCTTAGATAGGGAGTAGGCTAAGTGACTCACTAGGCCCGAAGGTAAACTAGGAGTTAATAGCTTGGGGAATATATCATGTGTTGATTGCCTTGAGTGTGTATCTCATTTTCGTCATAGTGAATTGCTTGCCGATGGTTATGGTATCAACCTATGGATGTTTCCTCTTTGGAGGTTTTACCATGTTAAAATCTATTATGTTGATTTTAGTGCTTTAAGCTTCTTTACTTGCTTTATATTGTATTGCTTATAACACTTGTTTAATTGAACTCATATCATCTTGTTTAAGCAATTCAATTGTAAAGCTCTCTAAGCGTGTGTAAATTGGTTGTGTGGAAAAGAAGTGCGAGAAATTGGGCATACACCTATCCCCCCTCTCCTAGGTATATTTTACAATATAAGTGGTTAAGGAAATTTCAAGAGAACTCATGGGAGGTTGACAATTTCACCGCGACTTCAACGCCGCTAAAAAGAAATCGCACAGGAGAAGGCATGATCTCGCGTGGACCTCGAGTGATTTCTGCGACTTCATATCCGCAGGAACAAGCCGACTAGCCAAATGTATTGAACTCGTAGGAATTTTGGGAAATTGTCTGCTACTTCATATCCCCGGGAACAAACCCGCTAGCCAACAATAGAGAACTCGCTAGAATGTCCACAACTTCATATCCGCAGGAACAAACCCGTGGACCAAACCCGCACGTTATAAGAGGTATCCTCTACACTTTGCTTTCCCAAACATAAGTCTCTCCAGTTAACTTCTACATGTTTGGAGCTAAGAAGATTGGATTGAGATTTAGTTTTGTGCTTCAATTAAAGTGGAATGCGTATTTGTTGAGTTTAATGTAATTGTGGGTCGTTGTAGTATGGTTGTAAATATTCCCACCAATGTGCTTAAAGGATATAAATGCATGCTTGTTTGTTTGTAATTTTTATTTTTGTTTAGATCTAAGCGTGCGAGTTATATTGTGCTGAGATCTTAAGATTTTTGTTTTGTTGTTGATAGTTTTTGTGAATTGTGTTGTTGTCCCTATTTCTGAACTTGAGCTTGCATTGTCCAATTTATGCACGCATGTATGGCAGCATTGACACGTAACAATTAGCAGAACCGGACACACTTCTGTTGCAAACAAGTTGGCACATTCTAAAATGCTGAAAAAAAGTTGACTCATCAAGTTCTTCTTCTTCACGAGCTGCTGCAATTTTTGTTGCCAAACTGAATAGCTTCCTTGAAGCTCAGTTCTATTCATTCGAAAACACAGAGGAATTTGATATGTTGCTATGGTGCAAGACCTATAAATATAGATATTCGGTCATGTCACACCTAGCACGTGACGTACTAGTTATCCCCATGTCCACTGTGTCTTCAGAACAGACATTCAGCACGAGTGGACGAATTATTGAACCAAGAAGTTCTTTGTCTCCAAATATGGTAGAGGTATTTTACATGCCTTCGAGATTGGGTGCATGCTCGAAAGAGGATGCAAAATGAAACAGTAGATGAAGAACTTATTCAAAATTTCTCCAATTTATATATCGATGAGAGTTCCAGGAATAACCAGATCTAGGACTAGGTTATACATATACATTAACTTGTAGGATTGCACTCTTTTTCCCTTACCAATTTTTTATCCCACCAGGTTTTTATTAGTAAGGTTTTTAATGAGGCAATCATGTAATACTTAAAGTCCGAAATAAATAAATAATTCTTCATTTCATATTTTCATAATTTCATCTATTTTTTATTTTCTTTTAACTTTTATCTTTATTTATTCTTTGAATTATTTTATTAAATAAACTAATAAATCTATCTATTTTCTACATTTTTTATTAGACTAAAATAATAAATAAGATAAACAAATTACAATTAAAAATACATTAGTGAAAATGTTAAAACAATATTATAAGTTATATTTATATTTAAATTAAAAAAAATGAAAATAGGCCTAGGCCTAGCCCCTTTAGGCCCCCCTGAGCCGGCCGACGTGACATGCCGAGCCTCCATTTTTCTAAATGGGCCTGGCCTGGCACAGCACTACAAAGTTGTCAGGCCGTGGCAAGCCTGACGTACCAAGCATATGTGGGCCGGGCCAACCCTTTTGACAGAATTAGCATTGATTGGCTACTCTATATATATTATATATTTTTTTCATCAGTTAACTAGATCTATGCTGTAAAAACCAGCCTAGGCGGCAGCCAGCACCTAGTCGAGCGCCTAGTGCCACCTAGGCGGGCTCCGGGGTGGTCAAACGCAGCATTGACCGTCTAGACAGTCAGATTTTCATTTATTTATTATTATTGAATTTGATTGAGTTGTTAATGGATTTTAGATTGAATTTGTTCAATTTGATGAGCTGTTTATGAAATTTAGATTGGATTTTGATTTTCAATATTGAAAACATATAAAAATAAGGTAAGGACAGTACATTGAAAAAAAAAAAAAAAAAAAATTCCCACCGCCTAGGCACTAGGCGGTGGGTCATCGTCCGACTAGTGCCTAATGTATACTACAACATTGAACTGGATAGAAGGAAACAAAACAAAAAAGTAGAAAAACATTATAATAAAAAAGCTCACTACATTATATGCAATAATGTAGCCCGGGCTGCTTCAATGATAGATTTTCATTTCAACATTTTCATAAATCGTAACTGATGGATAATTGTCTATTAATTACTGAGAGGTTTTTTAAGCAGTTTTGGTAGAAGGAAGAGTTCCAAACACCCTGTCCCATAAGGAGGAAGTGATGCCAAATCCTTCGCTCTGAATTCTGAAGTGATGGTTCAAGTGATATCTCTACAGAAAACAAACATTAAAGATTGTAAAAGCATTTAAATGTTTGCTCAACTTCCAAGCAGTTAAAAGGGGATGATTCTTTACCTTCAAATCACGACTATATCCTTTAGACGGCTTCCCATGGTGGAGGTAGTAATGAGTGCAATCATACATTACGTAACCCAGCAAGGTGCCTCCGAATAGAGCAGGAGTGATAGATGGAGGTGTTAGAAGCTTAAACAGGTTCCACAACTGAAGTCACAAATTATGATGAGTGAGAAGCAGGGAAAGAAATCATTATAATTTGGCAAAATGCAACATTAACTTTTGCTTTCTCTTTTCGAATTGTTAAACTCAACGAAATATCATAACCAGTTGCATTATTCACAATCAATGCACACAGGTATTTGACTGGCAAAATAATGAGGCTGATATGAGTATTTATATGAAACAAAGACGAACTTCATTTGCATAATTTTGGTTGGTGAGGTGGGGCATAATCATTAAGATACCAAAATTGAACATACCGGCACACATAAAATTGCTGTTGCAGCAGGAGGGAAAACAAGTCGTAGTCCATCCATAGGGTGCTTGTGATGACACCCATGAAGAAGATAATGTAAAGTGTTAGCGCTGCAGAAATTTTCCAACCAGCTTTAGCACATGACACCACTTATATGCAAACCCACACACACACACATATATACAGAGAGAGGGAGAGAGAGAGAACCAGTAGCTTTTAGTCTTTATGTGGAACAAAAATCGGTGTAGAAGGTACTCCATCAATGTCCAAATGAAGATGCCACCAACTACTGTTAGGGCTGCCTGAGGAGGAGCAAGGCCCATTCGTACAGATAAAGAAACAAGCCAACATGTAACTGGCAGCCAAACCATTGGAATCACCCACCATTTTGTGCGAGTCAAGAACTGTTTCAAAGTGAGGAGTCAACAATGCTAGCTCATGTATAAAGTGGAAAGTTAATGGTAAAAAGGTAATATCTTAACAATATTAACACAAAGATACATAGCTTGAGTAATAGGTTTGCAGAAGGAAATTGAAGAAAGTCTTTGCAGACTTGAAACATATCAACTCGTGTTCTTGTCACAATTACAAATGTTTAGAAACTTTGGGCACGGAGTTAACAAACTCTACATTAAATATGCTAGATTGTAGTTAGTATCGCTGAAATCTGATCAGTATTACTATAATTCAACGTATATGAGAATAGGAAACCCCCCGACAATGTAATATCTTCCCACAAGAATTGGTGACTAAACCTGAACAACTGGAATCTGATTATATCACTGTTTCCAATACAAATTCTTAAACAGGATTAATAATAATATTCGAATGTTTCCCTCAAACAAATGCAGATTCTCAACTTTAACCCATATGGTTCGTTTGGAACAAATAAATTCAATAACACATCTAATTCAAGAAAACAGTTTCTATCACGCACCAACATGTTCTATTTTCTCAAATGGTTTTGTAGGTTCTCTGAAGAAGACGTTTCGTTTTCTAATCCAAAGTACAACATATACGAGAATAATACCCAAACAAACCTTGCGAATGTGTCGGGATTCATTAAGCATAAAAAATCTGAATGATACTAATTCAACAGTGAGACTACATATGCAGTGATTACTTTAGGTAAACATCTACACGATAACACTGTTATGCGTGCTTATTTATATAATAAATAAGCAAGACAGCTTCTCACATGCAAACCCCCACATGTAATTTTCGTGCGGGATCACTAATTGTCACAATCAGTCTGCAGTAGTACAAAACTTATTGTCTCATGTGCAATCAGTTATCCCACACAAAAATTAAGTCCGTGGGTTTGCACCTAATAATTTTCAAATAAGCTGTAACTTCTGACTGCAGAATTGCCTACCATAAAACAACACAAAACTGGTTCAGATAAATAATCTTAAATGCCAAAAATATCTAGCTCATAAGTCATAGTGCTCACTGCCCAGTTATACTTTATTTTATTTTTGTTATTTTTTTAACGCATTTAGGATCTTATTCTCATCAGTGACTCAGTATTATTTTCTTACTTCATTAATAATATCTAAGATTCCTCGGTTTCAATTTTGTTAAATGGGATCCTACTATTTCCATTGACTACGCTCAGTTCTCAGAGCACACACTTGTTAAAAAAAACTTAAGAGGTCTGTGTTAAAAACATCCATGCCTGTTCATGTACATGTCCTTTTCTACTGAGTACAAGTATCGAACAAAATATATTTATAAGCAAATAGTACCTCTAAAAAGTCATTAGCAAAGAACCGGGGTCCTTCCTTGCTGACTATAGGTTTATGAACCCAGTCATCATAAGCTTTTCCAAGATGACCAACCTACAAAAATATCAACTCTTACAGAGATCAAGAAAATGTTATAAGAATCAAGTTTCAAAACTCAATTGGAATAGACACAGGAATCTAGTGCAACGTCTACCATAGAACAAGAAACAGAAATAAATGGACATAGCGAGTATAGACCTGGAAAACAAGTGGCTTATTCAAATCCACGGTGAAAGGCGTAGCTACCATCTTTGCAACTTAAGATGCGACTGACTTACTAGTTACTACATCATCAGCAAATGGAGGAACTTATTAGAAACAGAACAAAGGAATGCATAAATCATACAACCGTCTTATAACCGATGATGAGATCATCCAGGAAAAGGAGCAACCAAATTAAAACAAAAAAACCCAAGAAAGTCAAATAAAACTGAAATGAGACAATATTACAATAATCATAATTCAATATATTTTCTTAAAAGCAGTCCAATTCTCATTCTAGGCCATCAGACACAGAGTTGTGTTTTAGGATTTCATGAGCATGAGGATTCATTCAGTCTTTTAAGACATTTATATTATCAACAAAGTTAAGGAAATCATAAACAAAGAATAAAAGAATAAAGAACCAATAATAATTTTTAGCCAAATTTAACCAGTTCTGGAATATAAAAAAATAATAATTAAAAATAAAAAATAAATAAAAATAAAAAAGAGAGAGAGAGAGAGAGAAAATAAATGAAATTATGAAAATTATCATTAAAGATCCTAAAAGCAAAAAATCATACACATTTCCAGAATTACATAAGATTCAACAAAACCCACAACACACATCTTTAAAATAAGAAAGAAATAAGCTAGTTCCACAATACACATCAGAATTGAAAATATAAATGTTCAAATGTTCAATTGAGCCCATTAGTGTTTCTCCATGAAAAAATAAAAACACAAACCTAAGTTTGAATCAATGGAAGACCCACCAGATAGTTGTTGAGCTGTGGAGACCCAGAAAAGCTTGAGAATTGGATGTGTCTGTCTCCTCCTGTTAGACAAGAGAGACAGAGAGGAAGAGAAAGCCAACAGCGGCGATGGGAGAGTTCAGTTGTGAGGAAAAGGCGGGTTATTTAGATGCCTCGCACATGCTTTCGAAATCGTAGGTGGGCCTAACAAATAATGTCAACAGTTGCCAACTATCAATTCTTTTAACTTTGGGGGAATTGCACAAACATCCCCAAAGTTTAATACAATTGCACATATATGTATTAAACTTGAACGGCGGTTTTGTTCGGCGGCTACGACCGTCGAATTCAACCGCCATTTTCTTCCTTCTCTGAAATTTGACCTTTTTGCCCCTAAGCTCTCCTTCTTTCGCCTTTAGCCCAAAATCTATGAATTTCTTCATCAATTGACCTTGTTACACTAAATTACCTACACAATCCAAATCGAGCTATAAAATACACAAGTTTACTCGAAAATCCGAACATAAGCATCGGAAATAGGGGTTGTATTTTGATGTATGAAATGGCTCGATCAGCAGGTTCATCCAACTCTATAGGACACAAAACATTCTTTCTTCGCAAAAAGGAAAGCCATATTGACTAATTGCTAATGGCCAAGCTTAGTGTAAAATCATGACATTACAAGAGGGAAGTCATGTTGATTGCTAACAGCCCATTATACCATAAAGATACAAGACATAACCATCCAGATAGGTACGAAAAAAAACTATAAGGATAATTTTATAAGGTTTGTAAAAGTGAAAAATAAATAATAAATAATAAATAAATCCAATCCCATACTATAGCTAATATCTTCAATCATGATGTTGAGTGCATTGATTAATACAACATGAAAAATGTTCAAGGTTATGTGTGAGATTGCTTTTCTTAAGAAATAATTCGTTTATAGTTTAATTTAAGAAATAATCAGCTTAATATAAAAGTAGGGAGGTGTTTGGTAATTCAAGTAAATTTTAAAATTGCTTATATGTTGAAAAGATGAAAAATGTGTTGGACAAAATTATTAAAATAGGCATTATAATTAATTTAAAAAATAGGCATTATAAAACCATGTAAAAGATAAAATAAAAAAAAAAATTTAATTTAACTAAATAATTCTGAAATATTAATAAATAATTATATAAAAAAAATTAAAAAGTTTCAAACAATCAGAGGTGGATTAGTCCACCTCTGCAGATGTCAACAACGTTGACATCACCGGAAGTGGACGATCCACCTGCCTCCGCATTGGAACTTGGAACCTTCCAACGTCGAGTGAGGCTGTCGCCTCCTCCTTGGAGGATGACTAATCCTCCTCCGGTGATGCTAACGTCGGATCCAGCGTCGCCAGAGGAGGATCGTTCCTTCTCCGACATTGGCTATCGCCATCGCCATTAACTAAACAGGGTCGAGATTTCGCAGATCTAGCAATCTCATTCTCGAAAATGGAGGAGGCCTTTCGTCTCCTCCATGGTCGGAGGAGAATCGTCTTACACCAGTGACATCGACGTCGCCGGAGGAAGCCAATTCTCCTCCAACAATTATTTCCAACGGTGGCCACCATGATTGTATCTCACCATTATCAAATTATTTATTAAATATTTAATTAAAAAATAATTATATTTTTATTTTGTTGAATTTAAATTTTAATCACTCACAATTTCAGTTTTTTTAAATAATTACTAAACATGAGGGTATTATCGTCTTTTACATAAATTATTGAGGGTATTATGGACATTACATAAGTAATAGGTTAGCTTCTCAAATAATCAACTTTGAAAAGCAGCCCCCAGTCAACTTCTCAAAAGCTGATTATTGGAGGTTCAGATTATAAAATTAGCTGCTTTGGGAAGTTTACCAAACACCTATTTGCTTAAAACATAAAAAATAAGTTATTAACATTTCTCAAGCAAAAGCAACCCCCAAACATAGCCCAAGTTCAAAGTAAATCTTAAAGCAACATTATGGATTATCATCTTAGAAAGTGTGAGAAACCAAGTTTTCATTCCATAGGTTACTCAAAATTGAGAAGGATTGTCAACCATGCATATCGAAGAAAATTCTTATAAATCATTAGGATAGAAGACACCATTAAGCTAAATAAAACCAAGATAGAATGCCAATTTCATGTTTATTCACATCCAACAATGAGTATTAGAAGTTGTTGTCAAATTAGTTGTTGTTAGATAAGTGTTAAATTTGTCCAAGTTACTATTTTGACCACTAATACTCATTAATTACTATTTTGGTCTGATGTCGGTTTTGTTGCTGTAATAGATTGTATTGTTAGAGAAAAGGGGTTGTTATAACTTTTCTCTCTTTGATGGTCTTTTGTAAATATATTGTTCTGTTTACATCAAGAACAGATTCATCCTTTAAGAAATAAGAAAATCATTTTTTCCTTTCCTTTTGTAAAATGGTATCAAAGCAGTTTCATGCTCCATTGACTTTCATTCTTCGAATATGGCACGTGGTGGCGGTGCTAGTGGCACCAACTGCAATCGATTTGTTCATCTACAGAATTCGACTTCACCTCTAATGAAATTTCCAATGGAAGATCCTAATAGCCCTTACTTTCTTCACCATGGAGATCACCTAGGGTTGAGTCTTGTCTCTTATCAATTGATCGGAGATAACTACAACACTTGGAGTAGAGCTATACATATGGCTCTTACTGCGAAGAACAAATTACATTTTGTTGATGGTACAATTCTTCGTCCCTTAGCTACTAAGTTGCTCTTTAATTCATGGTCCCGTTGCAATTCCATGGTTACTTTGTGGCTTTTGAATGCTATGAGTAAAGAAATAGATGATAGTCTACTTTACCTTGATTTTGCTTCTGAAGTTAGGGGGATCTATGCAATTGATTCCATCAGAGCAATGGAACTCATGTTTTTTAGATTAAGCAACATCTTCATGGCCTTTCTCAAGGGTTTAACGATGTTAATACTTACAACACGAAACTCAAGATACTTTTGGATGAGTTGAAAGATTTCAGGCTAGTTCCTGTTTGTAATTGTGGAGGAATGAAATCCTAGATGGATTATCAGCACCAAGACTATGTCCTTCAATTTCACATGGGTTTGAATGAATATTATGCTCAAATTCGAGCTATGTTAGATCCCTTACCTAACATCATCAAGGTTTTTGCTCTTGTTGTTCAAGAAGAACTCCAGCGTTGAATTGGATCAGGAAATTATTCCATGACAAAATCCATGGTGTTTGAGACTAGTTCAGCATCACCAAGTGTCTCTGCTGCTAGTAATGTGAAATCAAAAAGAGACAAGTCAATTTGCACTCATTGTGGGATCTCTGGTCACACCTTTGTTAGGTCGATAAATGTTGATATTTAAGACCCCTAATTCCTATGTTTTATGTTATGTTCTTGAGTATAATTGAATATTTTAACGTGTTTGTTAGAAGATAGCTCTTAGAATGAGTTTGAAGATAAAAAGGTGATTTTAGAGAAAGTTTGGAGAAATTCCTCTACAGCATATCCAACATGTAAAGACCATATCTCCCTCCTCAGATCGAACTAGATTGAGATCTACATGTTATCTGAAATCCCTGGAAGTCTAGTTTCCGACGTACTTTACGGTTCATCGATCAGAGTTTACTCAAGGAGGTTATGGCTGATTTAGTAACCAAATGTAAGAGCTGGAAAAGTCAACTTCGACCTTGACCACGATTTGTGCACAATTGCCTATGAAGCGACCTGGGTAGCGGTACAGAGCAGAAGAATTCAGCAGTTTGGACCGCGTTTGACCTATGGAGCGACCCAGACCGTGGTGTTATGTATTTTTGGCGGATTTCCACTCTAAATTGGTCCAAAATTGTCCCAAAGCTTTCCAAATCAAATCCTAATGACTTTAGAAGATCAAGACATGTTTGGGAAACTTCCTAAACTCAAATTTGGAGTCTATCATCAAAAGAGGAAATCCAAGTTAGGAAAAGATTCTCATTCCTTATTTAAATCTTTTTTCCTGCTTGGTGTGTTTCCTACATCAAAGCAAATTGGGAACATACAAGAAGAATCACCTATAAATACCAAGAGCTTCTTCAAGAGTGGGGAGATTCATTGTTCAAGATTGAAGACTCAAACAACATTCTTTTCTTCTACCTTTCTTTAGATTAGATGTTTTTAATTATTTTTCTAGTTTTTATTTCTAGCTAATTTCCTTATTAGTTAGGGCTAACTTGAAGCCCTAAACATGAATTCAATTCCATAGTTAAGTCTTGTTTAATGAATCATTATTTTCTCAACATGATGATTTCAATTTCTCCATAATAATTGTTACTATTATTGTGTTTCTTTGATTGATCACCTTCGAGCATAATTATTTTATTATAGAATCTATGTTGCAAGGATACAAGTCAAACATCATACGAATCTATCCTTGGTTGCAAAAATTAATTGGAATAAGACCCAATTAAGGGAAATTGATTCATGAATTACCTATAATAGATACCATGTTTTAGGGTTCTTATGATATTCATATTCTCTTTGTTCTTAATGAATTCCAATTATTAAATCTAAGTAGACATCATGCTAGATTATAATTTGGGATATAAGTATTTATATAGACATCATGCAACTTACATGCCAACTAAGAGAGAATCATATGGCTTGAGTGAGACACCATCACATTGTCGTGAATATCTTCATCATGTTTGATTATTTGTTAACTTCATTATTGTACGTCTATGGATTGGATGATTGTTTAGCGGTGGATAGAAGGTCCTAACTAGTGTTTTTCCATATATTTTTCCCCATCAGATTTTATGCTGTGTTTTATTTATTGTTATTAGGTTTTTCTTTAGTTTTATTAATCAATTCAAAACCCCCATTCGTGTGTGTGCGTTTAGTGTCTTTGTTTTTATATTTTTAGTTAGTTAGAGTCCTAGAGTGTCATAGTTATAAACTCATTATAATAGTAGGTAATTAATTCTTCGTAGGAACGATCATTGCTTAACCATTGTGCTATCGTTTATGATTTGTGCATTTGCAAGGTTTTTATTATTTTTGTTTATCTATTTGGCAACCAACAAGTTTTTGGCGCCGTTGCCGGGGAATTAAATTGCTTACTTTTATTTTGAGTTTATTTTATTTATTTATATTTTTTTTAGGTCTTTAATTCTTTTCTTTTCTTTACTTTTTTTTTAGGTTCAACATGGCTCATCAAGACCCACAAGAACCGGCGCTAGTCCAAGTGGTGCTAAACAATCTCACGAGGCCCATCAAAGATTTCACAGTCCCTAAAGCATTGGACCAGCACTCGTGCATCAATCTTCCGCGCAACAACAACAATTTTGAGATCAAGAGTGGTAAAATTCATCTTTTGCCACAATTTTATGGGAAACCGGGAGAAGATCCACATATTTATATCAAAGATTTCTTCGCGGTTTGTGCTACAATTTTGAATGGAGGTGTGAGCGACAAAGAGATTTGGCTGAGGCTATTTCCATTCTCACCTAAGGAAAGATCCAAGGAGTGGCTCTGCTCATTACCAAGTGGATCCATCACAACATGGGTTGATCTAGCAGCAAAATTCCTTGCAAAAAAAATTCCAGCTCAACAAACAAACAAAATTCGGAAGGAAATTATGGGAGTGCAACAACTCAACAATGAGCCATTCCATGAATATTGGGAATGCTTTCAGAGACTTCTCAATTCTTGTCCACGCCATGGAGTACAAGATTGGTTGCTCATGCAATATTTTTATGAAGGATTACTTGACTCCGAGAGAATAATGGTGGATGCAACAAGTGGAGGAGGTTTGATGAACAAGAATGCCTTGGAAGCAAGAGAGATATTTGAGATTCTTTATGAGAATTCTCAACAATTCAACTACCAAAGAGCTCCTCTAAAGAAAGCCAATGCATATGAGGTAAGTATGAATGATTATGGGCCCCAAATTGCTAACTTGACTAATTTGGTGCAGCAATTGATTCCTAGAGCTCAAGTCTGTGCGGTGTGCACAAATCATGGACATTCATCGGAATCATGCCCAATTTTAGGAGGCTACATGGAGAAGATGACACAAGAAAACTACACGCAACAAATGAATGACTCATTCTCCAACACTTACAATCAAGGATGGCATCAATATCCAAAGCCACCAATGCAATACCAATTCATGCCTCAACAATTCGCACCCTAACCACCTCTAAGACAACGTAAGTCTCTCAAAGAACTAATTGAATCTTTGGCTCTAAGTACCCACTCTTTTGTGCAGGTAACAAGACAATCAATTGCTCAATTGTCCACATCCATAAAAATGTTAATGAAATTCCCTTAAGCACTTATAGTGTAGAATATACCTAGAGGGGGGTGAATAGGTATAGGCCCAAAATCTTCCAAATTCAAATTTTGCGGAATACAAGAATTAAAAGCACACTTGACAAGATATAGCAATTGAATTGATTTAACCAACAAATGTGAAAATCAATATAAAAGAGATGCAATTAATACAAAAATATGGAAGATAAAGAAATATAAAATGAAACTTGACACAATAGTTTTTACGTGGTAAAACCTCAAAAGGGAAACATCCACGGGTTGACACCACAACCATCGGCAAAGCAAATCCACTATGATGAAAAGGACTTATACACTCAAGGCAATCAACACAATGATATCCACCCTAAGCTATCACCTCCTAATCTACCCTCGGGCTAGTGAACCACTTAGCCTACTCCTTATCCAAGGTGTGTCCTACACCTCTAGGATGCAACTTCTTATCCAAGACTCTCAAGCCTCTAGGAAGATTTCCTTACTTAGCAATCTATAACAAAGATCCTAGTCAAGCTTCCCTAGCTCAACGATCCGGAGTACCAAACTCCTTGCTAAAACTTTTGCTTGGCTATCCGAAACTCATTCCTAGCCAAGTCTTCTTACTCAAATCAAAGTTTCACTCAATTTGACAAGAGACTCCAACCTATCACAATCACAAATCTATCTAGATATCAAAACATGTGAATCAATAAGAACAAGATATAAATATTCAATATATCACACAAAAATCTTAGTTCTTAGATAATGAAATTAAATCTAGAAAATATCATGAGGCACATCATATATATCATTTCTAGAATCAATTTCAAGTTCAATCAAGTTTAGCTAAAATATGTTCAAGAGAAATCACAAAGCTAAAACTCAATTAACAATTGATCAAACAACCCTAGAGTATGAACTAACATCATTCTTAACACATTTCATCTATCAATTAAAAAGATTAAAAAAGATGATCAAAGAGAAAGTGAGAAGAAAAAGTTTCACATACAAAAGTTGAGACTCGGATTTAAATCTGCATGCTGCGAAAAATCATAAACTCAAATGACTCTAAAAATGCATGAGGTTTGTTCCTCTCTTCAAGACCAACATTTCTGGCTTTTGAATCACTTGATTCGGAGTTGAAATGAGAGAGATATAATCAAAATAAGAAATCAAAAGTTGTGAAGAATTCTGCAGAATCTTCTATTTCAATATTTCTTCTTAGAATGAATGGGAGGGAATGGAGAACCTTTAAAAGAATTCAAGAGAGGGAAAAATGGACCAACCAGTTGCAGCCACGTCACCATCCACGTGTGGGGCGTGTGTGGCACACATGGGCAGAGGAGGTCTCTGGCCGTGTGCCACACGTGGTCCACACATGGCCTCAAGCTTGGCCGTTGGCCTTGCTTGCTCCTCTCGAGCTCTGCTAGCGTTCTTCATCCATATCCGAGCCTTTAAACTCCGATTTCAAATTCATCTTCTGATTACAAATCGTGACTCCCTCACGCACAACAATGACTACAAAACTTTGACAAAAGATTGAGAATTTATCTTGGAAAACGACGACGAAGACAACTCAACGAATGAGAACGCAAAGTAGCTTAGCTACACAATTTGGACTCGAAACATAATGAATGAGTAACCGAAATGACCGAGACTCAATAAGGAAACATATGAAATCATGTTCAAGTCTAAAATATAAGAAACACAAACAAATAAACATAATGTCACACAAGCATGCCATATCCAAGCGATAGTCATAAAACAAGCAATTTTACAATGTTTATCAATATGAGAATAATGCATGTGCATACTTAAATAAGTGTGAATGTGTTATACCAAATGTTTGAACTACAATACATGGACACACGTGTATGAATTATGTGTGTGTGCGCTCATGCCTTACAAGAGGAAAAATAATCTTGATACCTTAGCACCCAAGTACGCACTTTTCTTCTTGAAGACGATATTTGCATGAGAAGTTGCTTTTCTCCTTTGAAGCTTCTTTTCACTAAGAGCCACCTAAGCAACTAACCATTACAAATAAAGAGAGTTATGCAATGGAATCAAGCCAACAAAGATCTAGGATCTTACAGTTAAGAACCAAATTGAACAAATAGCAATCTCGCTAAGCCAAAGAGATCAAGGAAGACTTCTGAGCCAAGTGATACCAAATCCGAAAGGTAACATGGAGTCATGCAAAGAAATCACACTCAAAAGTGGCAAAGAGTTGATAAAGGAAGAAGAGAAGAAGAGTGAGGCGAAAGAAGAAGAGAAAGGGTGCGGGAAATTCCAAAAATATTTCGCAAGCTACCCCGTGATCCAAAGTCACACTGATGCCTTGTTGGTCGATCTTGAACCCTCAAGTACGATTGAAACCATGCACGTGGTTGAAGAAATTCCACCATTCTGAGTTAAGAGGGAGATGGATAAAAAGAACAATAAAGATAAGCTAACTTTCATTGACGAGATTCGTAATGAAAAGAATGAGGATAAATTTGAGGTGAATGATGTGAGCAAAGTTCCCGAGCCAAATTGAAGAGATGAGCTAATTGTGTCGAGACGAGACGTTAAACCAAGCGCTAGGCAAGAGGCAACCCATCCAAGTTTTTCTTTATCTTTGTATTTTTGTTTTAAATTTTTTTTGTCACTCCTATTCCTTACCTTGTCTAACATTATACATATATTTCTCATTTAAACATTGAGGACAATGTTTAGATTATGTTTGGGGGTGTGAGTTTATTTTTCCTTTTGTTTTTTGTGTGTTTTTGAGTTTTTGTGTTTTTGTGTTCTGCTAGAGATATTTTTGTGCAAACTCTCTTTAAAACTGTATCTTTTGGCAAGGAAATAATTTTTTTTTCGTCATGATGGGTTCTTCAATTTTTCAATATGAATCCAATGGTATAAAAACCATAATTTTCTGGATGGTATTTTGAAAGTTATGATCAATTCTTCGGCCAAAGGTCAGAGGCAATGCTCTATTTCACGAATCCGCAAGTAAGCTGTTTTCATAGCTCATTTTAATACTTTTTCAAATCAATTTTTGAAATGTTTTCTAAATAAATAGTGTTTTTTTGCACGTCTATTTTCTTGTGTCAAAATATGAGAAAATATGTTTGAGTATTTTTAGAGATGCACACTTACATAGGTCAGATTTGAATTTCAGTAGAATTTGTTTTTGTAAATTGAGTCAATTTTTGTGTTTTTGTTTTTGTGTTGTTTTTGACAAGTTTGCTATTGATTTGAGTCTAATTGCATGTTATGAACATGAATTCTTGACTTTAGGATTGCATTGATAGTTAGTGTATCATGTTCTTAGTTAAAGCATGAATCTTGATGATTAGTAAGTGGATGTCATGCTTGTTTGCCTATGGAAGAATTGTGGAGACTACCCTAGTGAGTATCATAGCCTTAAATTGCATAAAATAAAGAGGGTTTTTATTTTTTTCTACTCATAAACACTCTTCATGCTCTTCGTTGTTTTAGATTGATCTCATTAAGTTTTTGCATTGGATACTAATGAACTATTCTCTCTTAAAGGTATCACATATTTTGCTTTTGTTCTTATGTTAGATGAACGTTAAGAAGTAGTGTTAGGCAATGTGTGCTAACCTACATAAAAGACCTTAAATTTCCCTACCCATGTGTATGCTCCATTAGCCCTTTTGAAGCCAAACACTTATGGGACTTTTTCTTTCATCACCCGCAATATCCTTATCCCTTATACCTAATATATTGGCCATACCCTAAAACTTGGGATCATGTTGAGTGGAAGAAGATGAAGTTCAAGTTCAAGATGAAGATGAAGAAAAGAAGAAGATGAGCATGGGTAAGTTCTAAAGCATGTATGTACCAAGGCAAAGAAAGGAATCAAAAGTTCTTAAAAAAATAAAATAAAAGAAAAACAAGAATTGAAGAAGAGCAAAGCAAAGAAAAGAAAAAAGAAGAATGATGAAAAGAGAGAAGGAATTCAAGTTGAAAATTTACTTGAAAAAGAAGTGAAAGAAATAGATGAAGAAGCATGGATGCAAAGAAGATTCAAAGGAAAGATGTCCATGCATCGACATACCATGATACATCTCTTGGCATGATCTTAGGCTCTTTAATTTTCCTTTTCCGTTCTTTCTATTAACCCTTCACCCAATGGCCCCATTACAACCAAAAAGAAAGACCTAACTGATCTTTTGGGGATTCCAGCTTCGAAGTGGAGGTAAGTATGTGCTCTATCTTGTTCTTAGTATTTAATTCCATTCATGAGATCTTTTGCATAAATTTTAGCGTTCTTTCTACTATATACTCATACGATATATAAATTGAAATTTTCTTGTGCATAAATTCAATCACATATGCTTGTTGAGAGTGTTGCCAAGGTTCCGAGTGAAAATTGAGTGATTTCTTGTGAGGACTTAGAATTGAGACGAATTCCCTCCATGGCTTTTGAGTTAGTTGTTTGCGAGCTAAGAATTTTGGTTAATGGCTGAGACATGAGATATGATACATGCACTTGATCGCATGATTTAGTTTTGAGTAAGTGTGTTGTGTGTACTTTGATTCTTATTGGTATACGAATTTGTCTTGTCGTTTTTTGTTTTCTTTGTTTTTATTTTGAGTCTTGTTGAGTCAAGTATTTTTGTTTTTAGCTTTTGCTTTTGTTTCGATTTTGCTCAAGGACTAGCAAAAGCTAGGTATGGGGGTATTTGTTAGGTCGATAAATGTTGATATTTGAGACGCCCAATTCCCATGTTTTATGTTATATTCTTAAGTATAATTGAATGTTTTAACAGGTTTGTTGAGATTGTGTAGAACATAACTCTTAGAATGAGTTTGAAGACAAAAAGGTGATTTTAGAGAAAGTTTGGAGAAATGCCTCTACAGCATATCCAACTTGTGAAGACTATATCTCTCTCCTCATATCGAACTAGATTGAGATCTACATGTTTTCAGAAAGCCCTAGAAGTCTAGTTTCAGACGCACTTTACGGTTTGTCGATCGGAGATTTCTAGAGGGAGTGATGGCTGATTTAGTAACCAAAGGTCAAAGTTGGAAAAGCCAACGAAGTGACTTAGGCAGTGGTACAGAGCAGAAGAATTTTGTGGTTTGGACCATGTCTGACCTATGGAGTGACCTAGACCGCGATGTTACATATTTTTGGCAGATTTCTACTCCGAATTGGTCCAGAATTGTCCCAAAACTTTCCAAATCAAATCCTAATGACTTTAGAAGATCAAGAAATGTTTGGGAAACTTCCTAAACTCAAATTATGAGTCAATCATCAACAGAGGAAATCCAAGTTAGGAAAAAATTCTCATTCCTTGTTTAAATCTTCTTTCCTACTTGGTGTGTTTCCTACATCAAAGCAAATTGGGAATCTACAAGGAGAATCACCTATAAATACCAAGAGCTTCTTCAAGATTGGGGAGATTTATTGTTCAAGATTGAAGACTCAAACAACATTCTTTTCTTCTACCTTTCTTTAGATTAGATGTTTTTATTTATTTTTCTAGTTTTTATTTCTAGCTAATTTTCTTATTAGTTAGGGCTAACTTGAAGCCCTAAACATGAATTCAATTCCATAGTTAAGTCTTGTTTAATGAAGCATTATTTTCTCAACATGATGATTTCAATTTCTCCGTAAGAATTGTTATTCTATTATTATGTTTCTTTAATTGATCACCTTAGAGCATAATTATTTTATTATAGAATCTATGTTGCAAGGATACAAGTCGGATATCATACGAATCTATCCTTGGTTGCAACAATTAATTGGAATAAGACCCAATTAAAGGAAATTGATTCATGAATTACCTATGATTTCTAGTTTTTATTTCTAGCTAATTTCCTTAATAGTTAGGGCTAACTTGAAGCCCTAAACATGAATTCAATTCCATAGTTAAGTCTTGTTTAATGAAGCATTATTTTCTCAACATGATGATTTCAATTTCTCCATAAGAATTGTTATTCTTTTATAATGTTTCTTTGATTGATCACCTTAGAGCATAATTATTTTATTATAGAATCTATGTTGCAAGGATACAAGTTGAACACCATACGAATATATCCTTGGTTGCAACAATTAATTGGAATAAGACCCAATTAAGGGAAATTGATTCATGAATTACCTATGATATAAACCATGTTTTAGGGTTCTTGTGATATTCATATTCTCTTTGTTCTTAATGAATTCCAATTATTAAATCTAAGACCATGATAGATTATAATTTGGGATATAAGTATTTATGTAGACATCATGCAACTTACATGCCAACTAAGAGAGAATCATATGGCTTGAGTGAGACACTATCACCTTGTCGTGAATATCTTCATCATGTTTGTTTATTTGTTAACTTCTTTATTATCTATGAATTGGATGATTGTTTAGTGGTGGATAAAATGTTCTAACTAGTGTTTTTCCATATATTTTTCCTTATTAGATTTTATGTTGTGTTTTATTTATTGTTATTCGGTTTTTCTTTAGTTTTATTAATCAATTCGAAACTCCCATTCGTGTGTGTGCATTTAGTGTCTTTGTTTTTATATTTTTAGTTAGATTAGAGTCCTAGAGTGTTATAGTTATAAACTCATTATTTTAGTAGGTAATTAGTTCTTCGTGGGAACGATCCTTGCTTAACCGATGTGCTATCGTTTACGATTTGTGTACTTGCAAGGTTTTTATTATTTTTGTTTGCCTATTTTGACAAACAACATGGGATCTATGGTCACACATTTGACAAATGTTACAAGTTACATGGTTATCCTCCTGGATACAAGTTCAAGTCCAAAACTGTGCAGTCCAAGACCTATGTGAATCAAGCTAGCCTAAGTTAAGATGCTACAAATATATCTTCACAAGCTGTTTGTTCAACACCAAAAGTATCAGTTATGAGTACCTTGACACCTTCTCAATGCCAACAATTGATTTATCTGTTGAGTACTCAACTCAATCATGGATCTAGCCTTGGTGATTCTCATTCCTTTGGACCATCTGTCTCACACTTTATTAGTATAGCTTTTTTCACTTCTAAGATTTTTTCCAATTCCATTCTTGTCAATACATGGATTTTGGATACTAGAGCTACTCATCATGTTTGTAGGGATATATCACTCTTTGATTTTACAATTCCTGCATTTCCTTCTCGGGTCACTCTACCTACTGGTCATTCTAAGTCTATCACTAAAGTAGGAACCATTACCTTGTCTAGTCATGTTAAACTTGAGAATGTCTTGTATGTGCCGAATTTTCAATTCAATCTTCTCTCGGTCAGTTCCTTATCTCAATCTTTGAATTGTTCTCTTATTTTCTCTCCTACTTGTTGTTTGATTTAGGACCTTACACAGAGCACAACGATTAGGATGGGTAGAAGACTTGGAAATCTTTACTATCTAGATTTAGATCATTTTTCTTCTATTAAATCCAATGTAAATGCTATCAGTAGTAAAGTTTCTATGTCTAGGAATGAGATATAGCATTATAGACTTGGACATCCTTCCAATGTAAAACTACAAACTCTTCATATTGATTTGCAAATTCCTTTTATGAATGATAAGAATTTCCATTGTTCTATATGTCATCTTGAAAAACAAAAATTATTACCATTTTTTTCTCATAATACCTTATCAGAATATTCTTTTGATCTTATACACTGTGATGTTTGGGGACCATTTCATGTCGAAACTATTGACGGTTTTTCGCTATTTTTTAACCATTGTAGATGATTGTTCTCGAGCCATTTAACTTTATCTTCTTCATGCTAAGTCTGATGTTAAGCAGATTATACCAAATTTTTTTGAGATGATTTTAACTTAATTTGGTGTTAAGATAAAGTCTTTTAGATCTGATAATGCTCAAGAGTTGTCTTTTACTGATTTGTTTTAATCAAAGGGTGTCATTCATTTTCATTCTTGTGTTGAAACACCTCAACAAAACTCTGTTGCTAAGATGAAACATCAACATATTTTGAATGTTGCTAGAGCATTGCCTTTTCAATCCAAAATACCTTTGGTTTATTAGGGAGATTGTGTTTTGACAACAGTTTATCTTATTAATAGAACTCCTTATGTTTTGTTATCCAATAAGTCTTATTTTGAGCTATTATACAAGAAAAAGCTTGTTTATAGTCATCTTAAGTCTTTTGGGTGTTTGTGATATGGTTCTACCTCAAATTTACTCCTAGGTCTAAGACTCTTATGTTACTCGAAATGTCATTTTTCATGAGACTGTATTTCCCTTCACTGAATTACCTGCTCAGTCTTCCTCTCTTGACATTTTCAGTGATAGAGTCTTACCTCAGTCACTTGTTGACAATTCCCCATCTTCCCCACACACTAGTCTTCCTTCTCCATCACATTATACTAGATCTACATGAGTGTCAAAACCACCAACATATTTGCAAGATTATCATTGTTATTTAGCAGCTCAACCTGCACTTTCAACTCTGCTTGCAACTTCTACTAACTTGGTCGTTGCTACCAGTTATCCTATCTCTCATGTCATTGACTATACTTCTTTGTCTCCTTGCTATCAAGCTTATGTTCTAGCTGTATCATCTCACAAGGAACCAAATCACTATTTAGAGGCAGCTTTGGTCCCAGAATGGCAAACTGCCATGCAATCAGAATTACAAGCTTTGGAAGCTAATAACACCTGGTTCATCACTAGTCTCCCACCTGGTAAACACCATGTTGGATGGAAATGGGTGTACAAGATTAAACATAAAGCTAATGGTTCAATTGAGAGGTTCAAGGCTCGGTGAGTGGCTAAAGGTTATACTCAACAAGAAAGTATAGATTATTTCGATACCTTTTCTCCGGTGGCCAATCTTGTGACTGTTAAATTGTTACTTTCTTTAGCTGCTATACATGGTTGGTTTCTCACCCAATTAGATGTTAACAATGTTTTTTTGCATGGTGATCTCACTGAGGAATTGTACATGCTTTTACCACTTGGAAATCACCATGAGGGGGAGTCTTTAGCTCCAAATCCTGTTTGTCGATTTCAAAAATCTCTTTATGGTCTCAAACAGGCCTCAAGACAGTGGTTTGCCAAATTTTCAGGTGTTCTAATTGAAGAAGGTTTTGTACAATCAGCCTCTGATCATTCTCTATTCACCAAATCTGTTGGTAAGGTCTTTATAGCTCTTTTGGTTTATTTAGATGACAAAATAATTTCTAGCAATGACAAAAAGACAGTTGACAATTAAAAAGATCCTTGGATAAAAAATTCAAACTTCAAGATTTGGGAGATCTTAAGTACTTCATAAGACTAGAAGTTGCAAGATCATATAAGGGAATCTATGTCTCTTAAAGGAACTATGCCCTTCAGTTAGTTTATGATATGGGTTATTTGGGTTGTAAGCCTGTTAAAACTTCAATGGAACCTAACATGAAGTTGTCTCAAGAAGATGGAGAGCTTCTTAAAGATCCTACTGTTTATAGAAGGATGATTGGAAAGTTATTGTATTTGACCATCACTAAACCTGATCTGACTTTTTCGGTTAATCAGTTAAGTCAATTTCTAGCTTATCCTAGAGTACCACACTTGAAAGCTGCACATCACATATTGTAGTATGTCAAAACCATTCCTAGACAGCGTATTTTCTTTTCTTCAAGCTCTGCAATACAGTTGAAGGCTTTTGCAGATTCAGATTGGGTAGCTTGCTCTGACAACAGGAGGTCAATTTCTGGTTTTTGTGTGTTCCTTAGAGATTCTTTGATCTTGGAAGTCAAAGAAGCAACATTCAGTATCCAGGTCTTCTACAGAAGCTGAATACAGGGCAATGGCTAATGCAACCTGTGAAATCATGTGGTTGTTGTTTTTGTTGAAAGATTTTCGAGTATCTCATCATTTTCCTGCTCTTCTTTATTGTGATAACCAAGCAGCTATTCACATTGCTACAAACCCAGTGTTCCAAGAGCGTACTAAACACATAGAGATAGACTGCCATGTTGTTAGAAAAGGTTCAAGATGGGTGTTTAAAGCCTATGCATGTTTCAATTCAGCATTAAGTTGCAGACTTGCTCACTAAAGCCCTACATCCTTCTCAGTTTATTTTTCTACTTGGCAAGATGGGAATTCAAAACATTTTCCTTCCATCTTGAGGAGGAGTGTTAAATTTGTCAAAGCTACTATTTTGACCACTAGTACTCCTTAATTACTATTTTGGCCTGATGTCGGTTTTGTTGCTGTAACAAATTGTATTGTTAGAGAAAATGGGTTGGTATAAATTTTCTCTCTTTGATGGTCTTTTGTAAATATATTGTTCTGTTTTCATCAAGAATAGATTCATCCTTCAAGAAATAAGAAAATCATTTTTTTCCTTTCCTTTTGTAAAATTTACGAAGATGTAGTAAAACAAGAAAAATCAACGTATAAAGCATTTTCACATATGAACTTTGGGACAAGACAATGTGTTTCTAGAAACTACATATGATTTCTAAGAATATACATGATCAGGTATAGAGAGCCTTCACGGAGAAAGATTTAATCTATTGATCCACAATAAATAGATTGATTATGAATTGATTAAAAGTTTTCTTTTTATCGTATCTATTAATTTTATTTCATTTTGATCTTGATGTGGTTTAAGGGGACTTTTAACTTTTTGATATTTTTTAATTATTATTGTTTTTTTTTTCTATATAGTCTAACTCAGTCCATCATTATGTTTAGCGGTAAGTCAATAACTTAGTCAATAACTTAGGTTGCGTTTGATTTTTTGTCTGAAGACTGAACAGTGCTGAATTTCACTGAAGACTAAATAACTAAATAACATGTTTGATTTTTTTCACTGAAAACTGAATATAAGTGATAAAATGTTTATTTTATTTTATTTTTAAGTTACAAATCACGTAGGTTGCGTTTGATTTTTTGTCTGAAGACTGAACAGTGCTGAATTTCACTGAAGACTGAAAAGTGGCTAAAAACTAAATAACTAAATAACATGTTTGATTTTTTTCACTGAAAACTAAATATAAGTGATAAAATGTTTGTTTTTTTAAGTTACAAATCTCTTAGGTTGCGTCCAATTTTTTGTCTGAAGACTGAACAGTGCTGAATTCCACTGAAAATTGAAAAGTGACTAAAAACTAAATAACTAAATAACATGTTTGAATTTTTTTCACTGAAAACTGAATATAAGTGATAAAATGTTTGTTTTTTAAGTTACAAATATCTGAAAATAAATACTTTTACCCTTATACGCTTTCAACTATTATTTGTTACATATTTAAAATATTTTAATATATTAAAGACAACTAAAACAAGTAATTTAATAATTAAAAAATGAAATTATTTGGTTATTAATAATATTTCAAAATTATATAAATGTTTTTTTATTAGTCAAGAACATTCAAAAAATTTATAATTAAAAAAAAAATGTTTTCCATGTGCCGATGTTAAAAGTGAGAGGACAAACATTTTAGAATCATGCATAGAAAATTTCATCTATAAAATATTCATCTTAAAGTATAAAAATAGAACAACATAATTGAGGTTTATTTTAATATATAACAAAACATTAGAGTAGACACAACCAATAATACAGTTTGAAGAGCAAGTAAAAGAGACGTGAAACTCTTTTAAAATAATAATAATAAAAAAAAAAGATGTGAAACTAATATGGCTAGAAGGAAATTTAAAAAATAAAAAATAAAAAAATTAAAAAAATTAAAAAAAAAAGGATTCTAATGGAGTTGTTTGAGTCTTGAAGCAACTAAGTTTTATGGCTGCTAAAAATTTCTAAGGGTTAGAAGAAAAAATTATATATTAATATATGGTTAGGGTTGTGAGAGAAAACAAAACTGGAAATAAATTAGATTTGTGAGGATAGTTTTGGAAGTAAGAAATTGATATAAATTCCAGTGGTTTTGGTTAAGTGAAAAGTGGAAAATTTTCACTTTTATAAACAAGTAGTTTCAGGGGTTATTTAAGTGATTTTATCACTTAAAAAATCAAACAAACAACTTAATGGAACTCATTAAGTACCATGAAGTGTTAAGTGAGAAAATCAAATAGGCCCTTACTAAAAACAAGGGAGGCAAGTCACGAGTGATATTTTTTTTTTTGGAAACCAGAACTTCATTAAACACCAAGAACAATCAAGAAGAAGATTAATCTCTCTCTCTATATATATATATATATATAATACTTCTCTAATCAGGACCATCCCGACTTTATAATTTTAAGATGTCCAACCACAGCCACACATTCACAGTGAGCCCACAACCTCACATTAATAAATACTCACATCCAATATGAATGTGTGGCTGTAGTTGGACGTCCTTAACCTTATAATTTCATGACGTTCTTACTAAAGAAACACCATATATATATATATATTGAAAATTACAAATTTTAGAAGTGAGAGAGTGATATGACAATTTTACTATAAAAGTAGAAAACAAATAAATAATAAGAAGAATATATTAAAAATTGTTTTTTTTTAAAAAAAGGGCCAATTCACTACTCATTGTGGTTTTCCCAACTGTCTAGGTAATATCTAAACGTTTTGATTTTGTAAAGTTTTCACTATGCAAAAAAAAAACCCACGCCATCGAAGAAAAGGAAGAAAAAAATGATAGGCACACATCGTCGACAGCAGGGTTCGAACCTGCGCGGGCGAAGCCCAACAGATTTCAAGTCTGTCTCCTTAACCACTCGGACATATCGACCTCATTGACTAAATAACTTGTTAATAAACTATACATTATATATAATATTTGAAAAATATTTGCAATGAATTTTCCTTGCAAAGTTTTTGTCAGTCAATTTCCAAACCTAAAATGATCGTTACTTCTTCCCAAACAAGACAAATTATTGGACAAGATTGTTATCAATACACCTCAACAATAAATAAATAGGGATAATTACCTGGTGGCCATCGAATTGATGACACACTCTCAAAATGGTCAATGGATTGAAAAGTTGTTCCAAAATGGCCATTTTTGGCGAACTTTGTGACACTAAAATGTCCATTCCATCCAATTCCATATAATTTCATCTAATTCCATCCAATGAGTGGCATTTTGGTAAATAAGGGGATGACATTAATTTATTTTAGATGTTTTTGGAAAATCAATTTTTTCAATTATTGACATTTTGGTAAATATGTGGATGATAATAATTTATTTTAGATGTTTTTTGGAAATCATTTTTTTCTTTTTTTTTTGAAAAGAATAATTATATTTAGTGTAATTAAATATATATATATATATATATTTACACACACTAAATATAATTATTTTTTTCAAAAAAAAAAAAAATTAAATCAATACACGTGTCTTTTCTTTGTTTTTTAAATTTTTTAGATGTTGTAGCCTTAATCGTCTTACAAAAGATATATATATATATCTATATATGTGTGTGTGTGTGTGTGTGAGATATATATATATATATATTTGAGATATGTTATACATATATACACACTAAATATAATTATTCGTTTCAAAAAACAAAAGAAAAAATTGATTTCCAAAAAAACTCTAAAATAAATTAATGTCACCCACTTATTTACCAAAATGCCACTCATTGAATGGAATTGGATGAAATGATCATTAGTGTCACAAAGTTTGCCAAAAATAACCATTTTGAAACAACTTTCCAATCCAGTGACCATTTTTATAGTGTATCATCAATTCGATGGCCACCAGAGTAATTATCCCTAAATAAAACTAAGTTGTCCTCACAAGTCAAGAGTTCTATTTTTACCATCACAAATTTAGATTAATAGTATTTTATAATAAAATTGAAAATTTATTTTTTAGTAATACTCAAATTTAAGAGCCATCCCTAATATTTCTTTAAAAAAAATGTCTTCGTTAATTTATTCATAAGACATGGTTTACAAAAAAAATTAAGCAATCGTTTAATACAAAAAAAAATTAAGCAATCGTTTAAAACGAAGTTAAAAAAAAATAATAATAAAAAAAAAAGATTAAAATTACGTAATTTTTTGTTAAAAGAAAGTTGAAAAAAGGGTTTTCGAGGGTATTTTGATACTTTTTTAGTTACGAAATAAAAACATAAAATATGAAATGTGAGTAGTCATGTTTAGAACAAAAAAAGTGAAAAGTTTTTTTAGAGAAACATTTTGTGGATTGAAAATAAATTTTAATATGTATTTATTGACGGATAAAACTTGTGGTAAAAACAAATTTCATATAATATATTCTCACCATATTAAAATAATGTTATGTCACGGTTGCTATCTTTGACCAAAAAGTGTTAGTTTGGCTGTGTATTCCTGCTTCAACAGCTTTAATCTTCTCCCTCGGTTTCTTAGGAATGATTGGGTTGATTTTAAAGTTTTGAGTAGCCGGATGTATTTTAAGGTGACTAATATCTATCGTGAAGGAAACTTGGTGATGGATATTCTTTGTTATGAGGGGTTGAATTTTTCAGATTTGATTTGATGGGACAGACGGCCAAGATGTTACTGGTGTGTTTGGTATGACTTTTCAAATAGAGCTTCTATCAATGTAAGATCCTAGATCTTTGTTGACTTGATTCCATTTCAAAATCCTCTTTATTTGTAATGGTTAGTTATTTAGGTGGTTCTTGGTGAAAAGAACCTTCAAAGAAGAAAAGCAACTTCTTATGCAAATATCTTCTTCAAGAGGAAAAGCACGTACTTGGATATTAAGGTATCAAGTTATTTCTTCCTCTTGCAAGGCGTAAGCGCACACACACACAATTCATACATGTGTGTCCCTGCATCATTGTTCAAACATTTGGTATAACACATTTACACTCATTTAAGTATGCACATGCATTATTCTCATATTGACAAACATTGTAGAATTGCATGTTTTATGACTATTGCTCGGATATGGCATACTTGTGTAACATTGTGTTTATTTGTTTGAGTTTATTGTATTTTGGACTTGAACATGATCTCATATGATTCCTTATTGAGTGCCGCTCATTTCGGTTACTCATTCATTAGGTTTCAAGTCCAAATGATATAGCTACGCTACTTTGCGTTCTCATTCGTTGAGCTCTCTTCATTGTCATTTTCCGAGATGAATTCTCAACCTTTTGTCAAAGTTTTATAGTCGACGATGTGCATGAGGGAGTCACGATTCGTAATCCGAAGACGAATTCAAAATCGGAGTTTGGAGGTCCAGATACGGCCGAAGAATGCGAGCGGAGCGCGAGAGGAGCAAGATTGGCCAACGACCAACCTTGGTGAGCCACGTGTGGAGGCCGTGTGCCACACGGCCAGGCAGGCCCTCTGCCCACATGTGCCACATGCGCCCCACACGGGATGTGTTACGTGGCACCTCCTGATTGATCCTGAAATCCCTCTCTTGAATTCTTTTAAATAGTCTCATTTCTCTTCCATTCATTCTAAGAAGAAAAATTGAAAAAGATAGAGTGCAGAATTTTCTTCATGATTTTTTATTTCTTGTTTTGATCATAATTCTCTCATTTCAACTCGAAATCGAGTGATTCAAATGCCAAAAATGTTGGTCTTGAAGAGAGGAACAAA
The DNA here is from genome assembly GCA_954870605.1 of Acer campestre. Classification (NCBI taxonomy): domain Eukaryota; kingdom Viridiplantae; phylum Streptophyta; class Magnoliopsida; order Sapindales; family Sapindaceae; genus Acer; species Acer campestre. Next base: position 22,759,226 of record OX940809.1, on the reverse strand, counting down.
CCCCAAGCATTTTTAGAGTCATTTGAGTTCATTTTTCGTAGCAAGCTGATTTCAGTCCGAGTCTCAATTCTGTAGGTGAAACATCGTCTTCTTACTTTCTCTTTTGATCATCTCTTTTAATCTTCTTATTTGATAGATGAAATGTGTTAAAAATGATGTTAGTTCATACTCTAGGTTTCTTTGATTGATTGATTGTTAAGTTTTAGCTTTGTGATCTCATTTGAACATATTTTAGCTAAACTTGATTGAACTTGAAATTGATTCTAGAAATTATATATATGATGTGCCTCATGATATTTTTTAGGTTTAATTTCATGATCTAAGAACTAAGATGTTTATGTGATATATTGAATATTCATATCTTATTCTTATTGATTCAAATGTTTTGATTTCTAGATACATTTGTGATTATTTGTTGAAAGCATATTCTAGATTATCACTAAGCATGTTCATAGAGCTTGATTGATCATCTTGCTTTATTTAATTGTGCTTACATTCATTTGCATCACTTAGATTATTGCCTTGTGGAAAGGTTGAAGTCTCTTGTTAAAGTGTGTGAAGCTTTAATTTGAGCAAGAAGACTTGGCTAGGAAAGTATTCCGGATAGCCAATCAAAAGTCTTAGCTAGGAGTGTGATACTTCGGATGGTTGAGCTAGGGATGCTTGACTAGGATCTTTGTGATCTAGATAGCTAAGAAAGGAAATCTTCCTAAAGACTTGAGAGTCTTGACTAGGAAGTTGCTTCCTAGAGGTATAGGACACATCTCGGATAGGAAGTAGGCTAGGTGATTCACTAGGCCCGAGGGTAGACTGGGAGTTGATAGCTTATGGTGGATATCATGTGTTGATTGCCTTGAGTGTGTAAGTCATTTTCATCATAGTGAATTGCTTTGTCAGTGGTTGTGGTATCAACCCGTGGATGTTTCCTCTTCGGAGGTTTTACCATGTAAAAATCACTTGTGTTGATTTTAATGCCTTTAGTTTCTTTATTTGCTTTATATTGTATTGCTTATAACACTTGTTTAATTGATCTCATATCATCTTGTTTAAGCAATTCTATTGTAAAGCTCTCTAAGTGTATGTATATTGGTTGTATGGAGAAGAAGTTCACCCCCCCCCCCCCCCCCCCCCCCCCCCAGTATTTTCTACACTATAAATGGTTAAGAGAATTTCAATCGAAAAATGCTTTTGGTTATGTAGATTACAAAAAAGGTGTTGACAATGTATTTTTAGAAATAACTTTTGGTTGAATGAATTACAAAAAAGGTGTTGACAATGTATTTATAATGAAAGAGTTATGGTGGAATATATAAAATTTATAAAGGGTAGTTGAGACAATTCAATGTTTTAAAAAAGCTCAAAAAAAGCTTTTTGGAAAAGCCTAAATTTTAGGCTTCTCCATGTAGACATAAAATGAATTTATAAAGGGTAATTGAGACAAGTCATATATTAAAAAAGTTATTTTGAGTTTTGCCAAACAATTAAAAAAAAAACTTCAAAATAGCTTCTAGCATTAAAAAAACATTTTTGATCCTTTCAAAAGCCGTACCAAACACACACGTATTCTTAAACAGTTACTCCTTTTTTGATTTTTTTTTGAAAGGAGAATATCATTCAAAGAACGAAAACAATTACAAAAGAGACTGGCAATTAGCCCGAACCAGACCTTCCACTAACAGCGGACAGTCTTGCAACCAAACGAACTCACCCCTATGGCTAAAAGCAAGCTTATCAAGGCTAATAGACTCGAAACACTTGTTCCCTAAGCACTCAACAACATCATGAATGACCACACCAATATTTGCACCCGGCACCGACTTAGATCCAATCATGTTAACCACCGACAAAGCATCAGATTCCAACAGTGCAGGAACCAAGCCAGCTTCCAAAGCAAAACCCAAACCCCTTCTGATTGCTAAAGCTTCAGATATTTGAGGTTGACAACAGGCATCAACATTCTGGCAAATACAAGCCATCATATTACCATTGCAATCCCAGATAACCACCCCAATTCCGGAAACCTTCTCGTTAACATTCACCGCTACATCCGTATTAATTTTAAAGACACCAGAAACAGGCGCCTTTCATCGTTGGGGCTACAAGAGTTTCGACACCACTTGGCTTTCTTGCCTAATAGCACTGTGAAAATCACACAGATAACCGTCGGCCCAACCAAAAATATCAGAATCAGGGAGAAGAACTTTAGAATGAAAGAATTTATTACTCCTTTGCCAAATTCTCCACCACACCACACCACACACAGCAGCTCGAGAGTCATAGGATCCAACTTGTCTTTGCAGAACAACACCAAATCAAAGAAGCTCATAGAGTCCAGCTGAGAACCTAAGACGATAATCCCTGCACTAGACCGAACAGTCTTTAAAAAGGAGTAGCGCCAGAGGGCATGCATAGAAGTCTCTTCCTTTAGATTACAAATCGGACACAAAGTACCAATCTTCAAACCATGATAGGCTAAACTCTTTTTTGTAAGGAACCAATCATTACAGGCCTTCCACATGAAGACTTTAACTTTGGACGGCAGATTGAGCTTCCAAAAAAACTTCCACCAAGATACCGATGGACTCAAGCTAGAGCCTCCAGGCCTTGAGGCATAATTCTTTGCAATCCAGTAACCACTACGCACAAAGTAATTCCCTGATTTTTCAAAATGCCAAAGGAGGTTGTCTTCCAAATCGACAATGCTACACGAAAGGCCCAACATAGCATCAGCTTCCTCCCCCAGAAAGGACCCTTTAACCACATCCACATTCCAAGAACCATCCCTAAACTAAAGAACACTCATAGACGCCTCATCTCCAAGGATCGAAAGAGTCATAATTTTAAAAGTTGATAGTCGCGGTATCCAACAATCTTTGTAGATAGAAATGGACCGACCATTACCAACCCTCCATCTAGAACCTAACTCAATCAACTCCTTACCCCACACCAAGCTTTTCCAAAGAAAAGTACTTGGAATTCTTAGCATCAAACAGAGATGTATCAAGGAAATAGCACTTCTTCAAAATAGGAGAAACCAAAGAGTTTAGGAACTGAAAGAGACGCCAAACTTGCTTAGCTAACAAAGCTCTATTGAAAGCGCCAAGATCACGAAAGCCCGTGTCACCCTCACCACGAGCCTTACATAGAGACTCCCAAGAGCACTAATGCAATTTCCTTTTAGAACATCCACCATCCTACCAAAATCTAGCACTCAGTCTATAAAGGTCAGAAATGAGTGAACTCGGGAGCCGAAACAAGTTCATAGCGTAAATTGGGATTGATTGAATCACCGCCTTCAGAAGCACCTCCCTTCCCCCACTCGAGAAAAAACGACTACTCCAACTTTGCAACTTCTTCTAGACCCTCTCTTTAATGCTGTCGAAGGTGGCACGCTTACTTCTCCCGGTAACACACAGGAGACCCAGATACTTAATATGGTGATCCACAATAGTCATATCTAAAACACCAGCCAAAACCCTCCTATCCGTAGCTGAAATCTACTTGCTGAAACACACGGCAGATTTCTAAAAATTAATATTTTAACCAGAAGCTTGCACATAAGTCTCCAAAAGTCTTTTAATATTAACGCACTCATTCATAGTAGCTCGAGTAAACAGGAGGCTATTGATGACTCGCTTTTTTATATCGTTACCAAATTGCGAATTATCAAAAGATATTTATAAAGGAATTCTTATGCAATATACTTTAAGTTTTGAAAACTAGTAAAACGGTAAGCTTAAGATTCGTTCCACGGGGATTAGGTTAGATTAATCGATTTGCTATCTAATCTAGGTTAGACTAGCTAGTGTGCAAAAAAATAAATCATGGTTAGATGGATAGTGTGTGGTTTGAGAAATCACCAAACAATGCAAGTAAATAAATGTACAAAAATGTAAACAGAATATGAATGGAGATAGGAATCCAACACAAACAACTTAGATAAGAAAATGGATTAAACAATTAATAGGAATTCTAGCAAGATGATAGAGTAGCTATGGACTATTGAGCCATTCATATATGGATTCATTAATGTGCAATCTACACAATCAAGAACCAATCTGATTCGGAAGAGTTGTTTAGGTCGTCACCACGAACCTTAAACAACTTCTCACCAAAATGTCTAACCGATTAAGGAAAGGGGGTCAAGGTGGGATCGGTTAGTGACGATCGAATGGCCCAGACAATCAGGGTGAAATCCCCACCAACAACCTAACCTATTCACTATGTTCTACAATCAATCAAATGTGTCAATAACTCAATCAATTTTATCACAAATAAATCCTACAACAGATTGTAATCAACAAATGTGTCAATACTCATTTAATCACATAAGTGCAAGATCTAATTAAAAAGTAAATAGAACTATAATTATGCAAATATAATATTCAAAGCTTTAATAAACACTCAATGACCAAAAGTCTCTCAAATCATCCCCCTAAAATGGGGGTTTAATTACACATAATAACAAACAAGAAAAGAAAGTAAAATGTAGAGAAATCACCCTTGAGTCTCTTTTGTAAGCTTAATCCTTCCTTGAGCTTCTTTGCTTGAATCTTGTGCAAAGGTTGGGTGTTGAGGATGTGTCTAGATAAGTAGAGTCAAATGGAAAGTGACAAATGAAATGGGTGGAGAAGATGGGAAGAGATGAGTGATTTAGGTGGAGTAATCTAAGTGTTTATTGGAAAGGAGAATGGTGGGATTAGGAATGGTGGAGAAATGAAGTTTCTTGATTGTCAAGAGTTCTCAAGAGTTGTTTTCAAAGGAGAAATGTGATGTATTTATAGGTGTGGAAAGCTAGGGTATGAAATAGGGATGAAAGGACAAGAATACCCCTCTTGAATCCCAACATTGGAATTCCTACGTTGAAATTCCTACGTTGTCGCCATTTGTCCGTTATTGTCGCCATGGCGACAACATCTGGTTGACTTTTCTTCTTGAATTAATTCTTCTGTAGCTATAGCGACCTTGTGGCAACATTGTGATGACAACTTGCTTTGAAATGCACTTCCCTATTGCCATAGCGACAATAGCTTTAACAAAGGGCGACAATGCCCTGTTTCACCACCTTATGCTCCTTTTTGCACTAAATTCCTCCTCTTCTTCACAAATGCCCTTAAAGCCTAATAAAACCTGAAACACTAGATTTAACAACATTAAATATGGGGAAACGCTCGAAAATCAAGCATAAAGAGATGGGAATAAGGGCCAAAATCATACAAATTTTGGCTTGATCAAATACCCTCAAACATATCTTTTGCTCGTCTTCGAGCAAAACAAACAATAAGCATGCAAGAACATGTGTCTAAATATCAAAAAAAAACAATCATTAAAGCAACAACTTTTTGTAAAAAACTCAAAAGTCAATATTCGACTTGTAAAACCAAAATCGAAGAGATTTAACTAACGTTGTACTCATTAGGAAATAATGCATGTAAGAGATGAAGATTAAAGTCATGCTACTCTGAGTACACATTGCACGCAACGCGATCCTACATTCAAGATGTTAAAGCTTCAAAAACTAGAGCGCCATTAGGTAGGGAAGGTAATTCGCCTCGACATCCCCTTACCGGATTCTCTCATTTTCTCCCGGATTCCTAGGCTTCACTCATAATTCATATGCAATATGAGTTTATGTTCAAGATTTCAAATATAATTGCACATGATCATTTAAAAACACAATTTCTGAAAATTTGTCTCTTGAATGGAATTGAAAGCCATAAACTGAAAAGAACATGCATCAACCAAAATTTCCAAAGTAGACATCCCTAAAGATCAAATAGGTCTTTCATTTGGTTGTAATGGGGCCTAAGGTGAATGGTGAGTCAATAAATGAGAAAAATTGATTACAAACACTCAAAGGTCACACTAAGGCATACAGTATAAATTAAGCACAATTTGCTCATTACAACTTTGTATATTCCACAATTTGGCATCCAGGCTTACAATTTCATATGTGCATTTTCTACTCTTGATTTTCATTGAGTAGCTCATTTAATTTCATATAATTCATCTAGGCACTTAGTGTCTCATTCATCTTTTCTTTTCTTTCTTTTGCATTGCTTTTCTTTTCTTTTCTTTTCTTTGCTATTCTTTTCTTTTCAAGCATTGCATTTCATCTTTTTAATGCGTTTGGACATACATACTTGCTTAGGTACACGCCTTTCATTTTAATACACCTCAAAGCTTATATTTAACCCTTAAGCCTTAGCAAACCATTTGGTACAAGTTAAGTCTAATGTATAGGCTATATGGTCTATGTTGATGTGGTTCATGAATGAAAAGCTTAATTGTGTTTGGCTTCAAATGGGCAATGGAGCACACACATTAGAGGGATTGGAAGTATTTAGGTCAATTTAGTGGGTTTCACATGCATTGCCTAAAATCATCTCTAAAGGTTTGTCCATAAAGTCAATTAAGGCATCCATAAGTAGTCCATATGTTCTATGGCAAACAACATTTAAGTGCAAATGAGACATTTTAAATATGCTTAACATGTGTGTTTGAATGAATGTTTTAAAGAGTGAAAATTTTCCCTCAAAATATGTTTTTTAGGCCATGTTTGTGAACCTCACGGGAAGTCTCCACTATTAATTCCTAACATTCAAACACAATTGAATATTCACTCCAACATTAAGAGAAAAGAACTAGCGTGCTTTGCTCAATGCAGCCCTAAATGACATGAAATTAATCTAAACTAAACACGGCAAAAATGTACAATTCCTTACTCGTACACATAATGGCACAGTCTCAACAAGCAAATTATGCTCAAGCATGGCATTATCACAAAATTTTCAAAAATTTTCAAAAATTTTGAAAAATTTAGGCTCAAAATATTTGCACACAATTGCAAATAAGAGACGGTGTTGTGCACACACCTCCAGACCTAAATTAGACATTGACTTCAATGTCTTTGGGGCATATAAAACCGGTAAACACGGCATAACACACATCCATAATCAAAGAGTTTTAAAAACACAATCAATGTCCATTATCACAAAAAATTCTCAAGAATAGAATCGAGTGTTGCATTCATTAACATTCTATATATTCATCATCAACTCAAGAGATATGACAATGTAAATTCATCAAGAGTTACCATCACAATCCATGTGGACAAAATATGTGATCATTCAAGCCTAAATCCACTATCACAAACAATTCTCACCCTTATTCTAAACAAGAAACCAAAAAGCAAAAAATAAAACAATTTAAAAAGAAGCAAGGAAAAAATTGTACCTAGGTGGGTTGCCTCCCACCAAGCGCTTGGTTTTATGTCCCCGCTAGACATGCTACTTGGATCGGTCAACCAAATTCCAAGGCTTCGAATATGCGCCTAAATGCGATTAGGTCTTGGAAGTATTTGTCGCCCGCCGGCGTGTTCCTAATCACATAAAGCAAAGGCAAGTAAATGTTCACTTGAAAAAGTGGTTTAATAAGCTTAGGAAACAACCTATACCAAATGCTTTTGAGTAGGCGGTTTTGAGAAATAGTAGGAGGGACATAAGGCTTCGGTTCCTTCATTTCGTCTTTCATCTCCTCTTCTCCTACTTCTTCACCTGTAACACTAGAAGACTCATTAGCAAAATTGTGAAAATTATTGTGCTCTACATTCTCACCATTCCAAGGGATGGTGATAGCTTCTTCTAGCATTGGTAGACTTGGGAACTCTTGGTTCTCTTTCCCTTGCATAGCTTCCATGATAGCTCCAAGGTGCACTTCTATTCTTCTCAATGAAGCTTCTAATCCCGAAAACCTATGTGCACTTGCCTCCAAACATCCATTAAAAGTTTGCTCGTATGAGATTTGTGATGCTTGGATGGCCTCTAGCATTTCCTCCTCGGGATTCCCATCCTTCGGCCCCGTATTGGAAGAATTCGAGTCATGAGGTCTTTCTTCCTTCGAGTGCCTTGAGGCAAATAACTCCATGTCCCAGTTGAAAATTACCAATTGCAAGTCAAAATGATCCATTGTTCCTGAAAAGAAAACAAAAAACAAAAAAACACAAGATACAAAAGAAAATAAAACTCTAAAATCTAAAAATGACACACTACCTAAAAAAATTCTAACTACAAAAAGAAATAACATAGATCAACTAATTTGAACACCAATCCCCAGCAGCGGCACCATTTTGATGACTCGTTTTTTGTGTCGTTACCAAATTACGAATTATCAAAAGATATTTATAAAGAAATTCTTACGCAATATACTTTAAGTTTTGAAAACTAGTAAAGCGGTAAGCTTAAGATTCGTTCCACAGGGATTATGTTAGATTAATCAATTTGCTATCTAATCTAGGTTAGACTAACTAGTATGCAAGAAAATAAATCTTGGTTAGATGGATAGTGTGTGGTTTGAGAAACCACCAAACAATGCATGTAAATAAATGTACAAAAATGTAAAGAGAATATGAATGGAGATAGGAATCCAATACAAACAACTTAGATAAGAAAATGGATTAAACAATTAATAGGAATTCTAGCAAGATGATAGAGTAGCTATGGACTATTGAGCAATTCATATATGGCTTCATTAAAGTGCAACCTACACAATCAAGGACCGATCTCATTTGGAAGTGTTGTTTAGGTCGTCACTACAAACCGTAAACAACTTCCCATTAAAATGCCTAACCCATTAAGGAAAAGGGGTCAAGGTAGGATCAGTTAGTGACGATCGAATGACCTAGGTAATCGGGGTGATATCCCCACCAACAACCTAACATATTCACTATGTGCTATAATCAATCAAGTGTGTCAATAACTCAATCAATTTTATCAAAAATAAATCCTACAACAGATTGTAATCAACAAGTGTGTCAATACTCATTTAATCATACAAGTGCAAGATCTAATTAAAAAGTAAATAGAATTATAATTATGCAAACATAATATTTAAAGTTTTAATAAATACTCAATGTCCAAAAGTCTCTCAAATCATCCCCCTAAAATGGGGGTTTAATTACACATAATAACAAACAAGAAAAGGAAGTAAAATATAGAGAAATCACCATTGGGTCTTCCTTGAGCTTCCTTGCTTGAATCTTGTGCAAAGGTTGGGTGTTGAGGATGTGTCTAGATAGGTGGAGTCAAATGGAAAGTGACAAAGGAAATTGGTGGAGAAGATGGGAAGAGAGGAGTAATCTAAGTGTTTATTGGAGAGGAGAATGGTGGGATTAGGAATGGTGAAGAAAAGAGGTTTCTTGATTGTCAAGAGTTGTCAAGAGTTGTTTTCAAATGAGAAATGTGATGTATTTATAGGTGTGGACAGCTAGGGTATGAAATAGGCATGAAAGGACAAGAATACCCCTCTTGAATGCCAACACTGGAATTCCTACGTTGGAATTCCTACGTTGTCACCATTTGTCCCACGTTGTCTCCATTTATCCCTTATTGTCACCATGGCAACATCTCATGGCAACAACATCTGATTGTTCTGTCACCATGGCGACCTCGTGGCGACATTCCAATGTTGGAGCGCCAACGTTGGAATTCCTACATTGTCGTCATTTGTCCTTTATTGTCGCCATGACGACATCTCATGGCGACAACATTTGGTTGACTTTTCTTCTTGAATTAATTCTTTTATCGCCATGGCGACCTCATGGCGACATTGTGGCGACAATTTACTTTGAAATGCACATCCCTGTCGCCATAGCGACAATAGCTTTAGCAAAGGGCAACAATGCCCTATTTCACCACCTTATGCTCTTTTTTGCACCAAATTTCTCCTCTTTTTCACAAGTGCCCTTGAGGCTTAATAAAACCTGAAACATTTGATTTAACAACATTAAACACGGGGAAACGCCTGAGAATCAAGCATAAAGAGACGGGAATGAGGGCTAAAATCATACCAATTTTGGCTTGATCAGCTATCATCCGTAAAAAACAAATAAGTAACCTTTAAACTCGACCAACTACAACGAAAACCTGAAAAACACCCCGTCGCTCTGACCAAGAAATCAAACTAGAAAGCTCCTCCACACATATAAGGAACAGGTACGGAGAAAGCGGACCTCTTTGCCTCATCCCTTGAGTAGGCTTAATATCACCCCTGACTTTACCATTGAGAATAAAAGAATATCGGACAAAAGACACACAGTCCGTAATTCTCGATATCCATCTTTCGGAGAACCTCATTCGCCTCATCATACCTTCAACAAAATACCACTCAACCATGTCGTATGCTTTTGACATGTCCAACTTAAGGGACATAAAACCCATCTTTTTTTCTGTTCACTTTCCGACGAGGAGTGTGCATGCACTCAAAACCCACCATAGCGTTGTCTGTAATCAATCTTCTAGGAACAAAAGCGCTCTGAGTCTCAGGGATCACACTCCCAAGCACACGACGAAAACGATTTGCAAGAGCTTTCGACACACACTTGTAAACGACATTACACAAACTTATGGGTCTTGTATCTTCCATTTTCTCCACCTTCTTTATTTTTGGAATAAGACAAAGAAGAATATGGTTAACCATTCCAATCAATCGACCATTGTTCAAAAAATCTAGGCATAAGCTTGTAATGTCGTCTCCAACTATAGGCCAAAATTTTTGGGAAAAATCAGCTGAGAATCCATCTATGATAGGAGCCTTAGAATGATTCATTTGAAAGAGGGCTTCTCTAACCTCAATAGCAGTAAATTTTCAATCAAGGAACTCACTTAAGCTTGGAACCAGCCGAGCTTCAACAGTGTCAAAAACTCTGTCCAATTGACTTTTAGAAGGTTGAGAGTTAGTGAAAAGAGAAGAAAAATACTGACTTATAATCCCATCCATATCCTCATCCCGATTCTTCCAAGATCCATTACTGTCATCAAAAAGCCTCCGCAAAAGATTATGGTTCTTACGTAAGGAAGCCTTTGCATGGAAGAATTTTGTGTTCCAATCTCCCTCCTTCAATCAGGAAACACGAGATCGTTGTCTCAAAAAAATTTCTTCCTCTTTCAATAGACTATCAAGCTCTCGTTCAACCTTTCTACTTGCTTCCCAATCCATTGATATCCCACTATCACCAATGATCGCAAGTTCCCTCTTCTTCAAAGAAATATTCTCCTGCAAACTCCTCCTATTTTCACAATTCAACCTTTGAATACGTGTGGCACAAGTGGTAAAATTATTCACCATCTTTTGCATATTATTAACACCACCCGATACCCCACTCCAAGAATTTCTAACCATCTACAAGCATGCTTGTTTCTCAGCCCAACAACACTCGTAGTGAAAACGTCTCCCACCATGATACCTAACCGCATTCACCTCGAACTCTATAAGAATCGGTCTATGATCTGACTTCCAGTACTTCAGATGTTTAACCAAAAAAATGGGGAATGGATGTTGCCAACCAATACTACCAACACAACAATCTAACCTTTCTTGGATCAACCTACCTGGAGGGATCTCTTCGGTTGGTCCAAGTGAAAATAGGACCTGAGAAACCAAGATCCTTAAGGTCACAATTCTCTAAGGTAACCCAGAACTTTTCCATCAAGGATTCTTGCCTTAAAACCCCACCCACATGCTCGCCTAAGCAAAGAATTTCATTAAAATCCCCCCTACCAACCACAGAAGATCCGACAAACCGGCCAATCTTTCCAACAAAGCCCATCCATGATGTCTCTGCGCCGCACAAGGATGCCCATAGAAACCAAACAATTACTCCTTGACTCTTGGGGGGTTCCTGCTTTTGGATTCCATTAATCCCTTTTGTATTTCTTTCCTTCCTCAATAAAATTTTTATTTTACTCAAAATATATATATATATATATATACTTATATAAGGATCAGTTTGGTATTGCTTTTAAGAAGTTAAAATCAATTTTTTTTTTCTTAAATTTTGACATAAAATAATGTTTAGTAAAACTTCTAAAAGTGATTAATTCATAATCTGACAAGTTTTGACAGTGATTTTGAGAATTAAATGAGGGGTTGCTTTTTAAAAGTGATTATGGAATAATCTATTTCAGCATTTAATGAATCTTTTAAAATATCATTATTATTTTTATGAAATCAAATTAAAATCATTTATATACTTTATTTCATCTTAAAATTAAATATTATAATTAAATATTGATTTGATTTATAAAACCTTTTTAAAATATTTTTATTATTTTTATGGATTTTTTTTTCTAATTTAAATATTCTACTTAAATATTGATTTAATATATATATATATATAATTAATGAAAAAAAAAAAATAAGATTCTAAAATCATGTCTATTTTAGTCATTGTAACTAATTTCAGCACATTTAAAATAAAAGTACCAAACATACGTATACTGTTTTTGAGCTATATAGTAGTTTTAAAAGTATAATTAACCAAACATCTGTCAATTAACTTCACAACTGATTATTCCTTCAGCACAGTTAACAGTGATTATTATAAAAGTTATAGCAATATCGAATTGGCCCTCAACCTCTTTTGGTATAATCAACCTCTTTTGGTATTTGACTTGTAGGACCGAAATCAGAGTAAACATGATGTTTCTCCTACAAGAAGAAGCAAAACCCCACTAATCAGAAAATAAAGTCCATTACCCCAACAACATCAACAGCAACATCAAAAGAAGACGAATTGATAGAGCGTAATGCATAGCAAGGACTTGCACAAAATTATTATATCCCTCCAAAAAACAGCTCATAATCATAATGCTAGAGTTATTGATCAAGTTCTCTCTCACGCCATCACCAATGGTCTCACTGCCCATTCCACTTCCACATGGAATTGCATTCTCAGAGCTTACTCTAAAAGTCCCACACCCATCAAAGCCCTTCGCATTTTTAATCAATTTTCACCTTCGATTTATCCGGATAATTATACCTACCCGCCTCTTCTCAAGGCTTGTTCTTCTTTATTGTCACTGTCTATGGGTACTGAATTACATGCTCGTCTCACAAAAACAGGTGTAGATGCTGATATTTATGTACAAAATGCTCTGCTTCATTTCTATGGTGTCTTCATCGCTGATTTAACGTATGCACTTGTTGTGTTCGATAGAATGCCTTATAGAGACATAGTTAGCTGGAATACGTTTCTTGGTATTTGCAATAACAATCCGGATTTGGGGATTCAAAATTTGTTGATTTTGTTTAAAAGATTGATGTGTGAAGAGATTAAAGCAGATAAGATTACTTTGGTGATTCTGTTGTCCGCTTGTGCGAGAGAAGAGGAGATAGATTGTGGAAGAGCACTCCATTCCTTTATAACAAAAGTTGGTCTTGAATGCAACCTCAATTTGGAGAATGCACTTTTGGAAATGTACTCCAAGTGTGGAGATATGGATGCAGCGTTAACGCTGTTTAATCAAATGGTTTCGATGAGAGATATAGTGTCGTATACTATTTTGATTAATGGTTATGTTCAGATGGGATCGGTAGATTTGGCTCGCGAGATCTTTGATAATATTTTGATTAAAGACTCCGTTTTATTGGGTTCGATGATACATGCTTATGTTAAGGCGAAACAGCCAAAGGCGGCTTTAGAGCTTTTCAAGAAGATGGTTGATGACGGAGTGATGATACCAGATGAAAACATCATGGTCAGTGTCATTTCGGCTTGTGCTAGTTTATCAGACCTCCAATTTGGTAGACTAGTTCATCAGTTTATCTTCCAAAACAACATAAATCAAGATGCTTTCGTGAAAACAGCTCTTATTGACATGTACTCTAAGTGCGGAAGTCTAGAGGAGGCCTTGGTCACATTTTACAAAATGGATGACAAAGATGTTTTTGCCTGGACAACAATGATCGAAGGGCTAGCGAAATCCGGCCTTGGGGATAAAGCTTTGCGCCTTTTTAATCAGATGGAAAGACAAGGAGTTACAGCGAATGAAGCAACGTTTGTTTCCGTGTTAGCTGCCTGTAGTCATTCTGGGTTAATTACTGAAGGCTGTCAATTGTTCACAAGAATGGCAACCGTTTACAGAGTTAAACCAAAAATGGAGCACTTTGGTTGTCTAATCGATCTGTTGAGCCGAGCAGGACTCTTGTACCAAGCTGAAGAGTTCATCAAAAGCTTCCCTTCTAAGGACAAGCTTATAGCTTATAAAACTCTATTAAGTGCTTGCATTAAGTATTCAGAATTTGATCTTGGAAAGAAGGTTGCAAATGAAATTATGAACTTGGGTTCCCAGAGCAATGCGACTTCTATTCTGTTATCCAATTTCTATGCTCTAACAGGTCAATGGGCTGAAGTTACTGGGGTGAGAAGAAACATGAAACAATTTGATGAGAGAAAGAAGCCAGGTACCAGTGCTCTTTAAGCAAGCATTGTGTGCAAAAAACAAGAAAGGGTAGAAGAATCAGGTGTCTATTGTCCGTAAACTTGCCAAGAATTTTCGACCACATTGTCGATGAAGTTCCTTTCAGTATCACATTAATCCTATTACCCATATCCAGATGAAAGAGATAGATCAGACCCTCAACTACGACAGAAGAAGCGAAAGCAATGAACCCACAAATGGAAATGTAATTGCAGATAAACCGAAATGAAATTGAACATGGAAACTGGATGTAACAATTAGAAATCAAAGACAAATATAATAAAATTTTATGAATTATAGATTGTAATTTGTATATGTAAATTCTAAATTTACAGTTCAGAATACAACACCCCTCAAAAGTTGCCCAACAAAAAAGGTTGACCTTCCTTTCTCCCCATCACACTAACACGACTGAACCTTCAATCAAATTTGCGTGGAAAGACTTACAACAACACTTGAAAGATCCATCATCACTTGTGCCATGGGATTGAAAAGGAGACGATCCTCAATTTTCCGACTAATTTGAACATCAAACACCAACCAAGTGTAAGCACAAGAGCTACAATTCGTCCCCCAACAAGTCCAGCAAGAACAATCAAAATTAAAATCAGATACCCAGGTTTTCCTTCACTTTCTCTCTCAACTTTCTCTTCAGCCTGGGATTGTCTATCGAAACAAGACGTTTCATCGTAAAACACCGATCCTACGCTGCTCCCTTCATCTATTGATGATTCATTCTCATTATCTTGTTCTTGCTCAAGTAATCTGCCCAATTTGTCCTCTCTTGAAAAACAAGAAACTTGGTTGCTTGATGATTCCACCTGATCCTTTCCCTTCTTTGAACCACCGCGCAACTTCTTGGGGACTAATCTTTTCACAAGTTTTTCTTTGATTTTAGTTCCTCGACTTCGATTATATTTACTAGACATTAAAACATCTTCTCTCAACAATTCTTTCACAATTTTCTCTCTACTCTCTACATTTAAACACGACCTTCTGTCTTCGTCTTCAACCTGAATTTCTTCAAATGAAGGGTTGATTCCAATATCATCAACCCAATTTCTTGAACTTTCTTCACAAATTTCAGTCTTCTTGACAGATAAAACGTCGTTGTTGGACTTAATCTTCCGGAGAAAAGATGTTTTCTTGGAACAGAACAACCCACGAGCCCCAACATATTCAAGCAACAGAAGCAAGATCGCAGACATTGTAACACCAACCGCCAATCTTTTGGTGCTCAAAGCAAGAACCAACACCACAAACATCTTCAAAACCGCCACCAAAACACAGTTCCGGTTCGACCCATCAACACCACCGCCACTGCCGCCGTCAAATTCTTCAACAACAGCAATTTCTTGAACATGGGTTGTGGTGGTTATCTCATCCCTTGGCTTCGATGATGACGACGAATCGACAGTCAAATTCAGTATGGGGTTGGAGAATTCCATCTGGGAATGTGTTTGTTGTGTTTGCGATTGAGATTGTGATTGTGATTGTGATTTCTTTTTGGAGTGTTTCTTCAAGCGGTCACGATTCTTGACGAAGAGATCGACAAGAGATGTGGGGAAGCCGGTTTGGACGACAAGTGAGCCACCGCGTTTCGGGGACTGAAGATCGGCCACGAAACGCGAAATTCTTGCAACCTTGTTCTTCTTCCACGGCAGAGGCATCCTCTTCTCTCTCTGTCGATTCTCCAATTGTCAAAAATATATAACAAAAAGTGAATGAATTGGGTGTGGTTGTTGGTGAGAGAATTGTTTACAATATGTAATTGGTTTACATGTTAAGCTTTATAAAAGAAAGAACCCTAGAAAAAAGAAAAATCTACCGAGAGAGGAACTGTGAAGAAACGCGGGTCCGTGGCGGTTGTGTTTGTTTTTTAATTTTTAATTTTTAATTTTTTTGTTTTTGTTTTTTTGTTTTACGGTTTCATCTGTTTATATAATGGAAGGAGGGAAATTGTCGTTTTAGGTAATTTACTAATCCTTGATCTTGATATTGAGTTTTCATGACCCTTCTAACCCCACTTTAATATTGTCCGTTTTTATAATTCCATTTTTTTTTTTTAAATACATTTATGGAATAGTTTATATTTTTTCAAATATTCCGAATCAAAGAAGGGTTAGTTTGGTATTACTTTTAAAAAATTAAAACTTTTAAAATTGACTAATTGGTATTTTTGCGAGTTTTGAGATAGTGATTTTAAGAAATATGTTGTTGTTAATTTTTTAGAGTGGTTATGGAATAATTTACTTATCTTATTATCCTTACGAAATCAAGTATTCTACTTCAATATTGATTTGATTTATAAAATCTTTTACAAATATCTTTATTAAATATCATTATTAAAATCAATATTGATTTGGTATGTTTTCTTCTAATTTAAATATTCTACTTAAATATTAATTTAATATATATAATTAATGAAAAAATGAAGTAGCTAAAATCATATATATTTTAGTTATTGTAACTAATCTCGATATTTTTATAATAAAATTACCAAACATATATATATTACTTTAGAGATATACAGTAGTTTTAAAACATCTACCAATTAACTCTACCGTTGATTATTCTTTTAGCATGGCTAACAGTGATTATTATAAAAGTTACAGCAATACCTTCTCTTTTTAGGAATTTCGTTTTTTTTACAAGGTTTGTTTCTTTGAGTTTGTTTATTTATTATTATTTATTTATTTGGAATGAACTAAAAGTTATCTTTTTGGAGTAAGTTTTGTGATTTTCTATTTTAGTCAATTTAGGAATCCTGGTTCTAGAGGAATTTTTCCTGTTTAAGTAAGGACCTAAATAGCTTTTGGAACTTTTGATTAATTTTAATAAAAATTGTTCTTTTGGAGTAAATTTCTCTAGTAGATTCGAGAATCACCACTAAAGTGGAAAGAAATATGCATTAAAACGATTTTTTTTTTTTTAATAAAAGGATGGAATAACAAAATTAGACTTCAAAAAAATAGCAAAATTAGATTCCACATACCAACTTTAGTACAATTGGTTCTATACTTCCCATCTTTCTTGATCAAGGACTTCTTACAGATTAATTAACAAGTGTGAGAAATTTTCTTTATTTTTGTGAGAGAAACCTTGGCTTAACTCAAACTTTTCTTCATGTATGCCCCTAGCCCTAAAAAAACATGTCGTTTTGCATTGCTGTCAGGGTTTACAATAATTTTTGTTACATGATATATAACAAATTTAATAATGGGTTTCTATTTATATATATATATATATATATATTATTTTAAAAATTAATTTTGATATGCTATTCTCAGAACAATTCCAAATAGAAAATAAATAAAACAAATTGCACACAATTTATGTGAGGTTGTCGTTTAACACATAGAATCAACTTTTACAAAAATAGACATTTATCTTGTGTGCGTTTTTTTTTTTTTTTTTTTTTTGAGAAGTAGACATTTATCTTTTTTTTTTTTTTTTTTTTTTGAAGTAGACATTTATCTTGTTGGTTTGACTCTGTTAAAATAGAAAATAAATAAAACAAATTGCACATAACATATGTGAGGTTGGTCCTTTAACACATCGAATCAACTTTTACAAAAACAGACATTTACCTTGTTGGTTTGACTATGTTAAAACTAACCATTGACTTAGTTTAACTATTAAAAAGATGAAAATACACTTAGGGGTTGTTTGTTTTTTTCCCAATAAGACTTATTACCTTTTATATCTTAAATTAAGATAAATCAGTTTGTTTGTTTTTTCAACTTATATCTTATTTTAAGATATATATGTCTTTTAGAAAAAGTAAAATTTTTTGACTTTTATCTTATTCAAAAAGTGATACAGTAGAGTTTTTTAATAAATTTCCACAAATGTCTTATAACAATTCATACATTTATGATTTTATCCGCACATAATAAAATACTAAAAATCAATTTTCCAAAAATTCTCAATTTTGAAGAAACCCTAACACAACCTAATCAATTTTATATTTGTAATAAGTAATCTAAAATGAAAAAAACAAACATATCATAATATCTTAATTTATAAGACTTATCCATATATCTAATAAATTAAGGTCTTATAAGACTTTAGACAAAAAAACAAACAGCCCCTTACTGTTCCATTGAAAAATATTGAAATGCCCCTAACTAATTAAAAAAGTTTAAATAATTTAAATGAAAAACATAACACGTTCCGAAGAGGTATCCACCAAAAATTGAAAGGGATAGATTTGTTGAATGGTTGTGGAGTTATTGGGGTTTGACTATTATAAGAGCATCTCCAATACTGTGCATGGTTGTGGAGTTATTGGGGTTTGACTATTATAAGAGCATCTCCAATGCTATGCCAATACTAAAATTTAGCATAGGGTGTAAAAATCCTCCTCCAATGCAGTGTCAAATGATGTGTCAAATTTGGCATATGCTACAATATAGCATATGCCAAATTTGACACAGCAATAAATGCTCTTTTTTTTAATTACAAAAATATCATTATATATATATTTTTAAATAAAATAATGAATGCATTAATGAAATTTTGCATTGGAACATTAAAAGAAATAATGAATGCATTTATGGTAAGTGTCTACTTTTATAATTTTAATTAATAAAATAATAAAAATACCATTTTAAATAGGATTATACATTGGAACACAATGCTAAATTGATGTGTCAAATATAGCATTTTATACTTTTTTGTGTTAAATTTGACATTGGCATTGGCATATGCATTGGAGATAGTCTAAAGGAACATTAAAAATATCGAGTGGTTAATATTCTTTAGATTTCAATCTTTATTACATAATTAATAATGTTGTTAAAAGTGGTTGGAATAATCTTTATTACATAATCATGAATGCTAGACAACCCCTATCTAGTGTAGATGTGCGAAATTATAAATGACATAAGATATTTATATGGAAACCCTCACGGGAAAAACCACGGGATAGTAAGTGCGCCACACTCGGACCTCAAATCCACTAATTGTAATAGAGTTTACAACTTAGGTTGACCTCAACCTCTCACGGCCTATAACCCCCTACTACTACCCGCGGGCCTATAAAAGTGGACCTAGTCCAATTTGCTTGTGGCCTAAGCAATCTTAACCACGTGTCTTATTTCTCAATGAAGAGATAATATGGCCTATGTGAATATATGAAATACTCAAAAATGCAATTAGAGTTAGGGACCCTATATACTTATCTAGGATGATGATATTGCAATTAAAACAATCATATATATCAATAGCTAAATGACATGTCAAATAGCTTAGCTAAACATAGATTATGAAAACCTAGATAGCTATCACAATACAACACTCAATCAAATACATCACAAATAATCTCTATCTTGTATTTAGCATATGATCTAAAAATATACAAGTAATTAAATAGATGTCTTAATATGAAAAACACTAAAATTAGATGAAATTAGTGAAAAACATACCAAGGAAGATGTGATGATGCAAAACCTCGCATGGATGCATCCTATATGGTGATGGATGATCCAAGATGAAATTTGATGAACAAATGAAAAGCTTTGAGTGTTTAAAGGTGAATTCTTGATTGATTTTCTTTCAAGTGTCTCTCTTTTGATCTTTAGGGTTCTAAGAGTCAAAGAACTAGGTTCAGAGAATGAGAAGATGGTATATTTATAGATAGAATAGGGCATGTGAAAAGACAAGTTTGCCCCTGAACTACACGATCGGCGGTTTCAATCGATGGCCAAGCTGCTGATCACAATCGCCGAATTGAACCCGAGAAGAACAAGGGAACAACGACGGTTTTGTAACTGCCGATCCAACTGCATAATCAAACCCGAGAGATTAAATCAATCAGATATGAACGACAGTTTCGAACTGCGGTCATGGCCGTTGATAGTAACCGCAGAATCATACCAGAGACTTCTGGACTAAAACGGCGGTTCCATTCGACGGCCATGGCCGCCGATCACAACTGCCGATTCACCAAATGTGGTGAAACCAAAGGAGAAGCCAAGACAATCTCCGAGGGCAGTCTTCGCTCAAAACCAAGCACACATTTGTGCAAGCACAGACGTTTCCAAACATATTCGAGAAATGAATTACAAGACACATAAACACATAATAAGAGATACAACAACAAAGTGTTAGTGTGTAATGTGACATGTGAAGAGTATGCACACATATGCAAGTATGCTAAGTGTGTGTGTGCTACTAAATCTTTTAAAAGAAAACTAAGCACTAGAGATATACCTTTGGAGTGCTTCTTCTCTTAAGGTCTTGAAAGCCTAAACTACCCTTACATAAAAACCTCAATATGTGGTTTGTCCACGAAATAAGTCAATCAATAAATGAGACCTTACAGAATGCTTGTGGAGTTGTGAGGGGTTTGACTATTATACAGGAACATTAAAAATATTGAATGGTTAATATTCTTTAGATTTCAATCTTTATTACATAATTAATAATGTTGTTAAAGGTGGTTGGAATAATCTTTATTACATAATCATTAATGCTATAAAACAAAAAAAAACAAAAATTAGCTCAAAAACCAACTCAAATGAGGTGACAAATGATTTGTTCATTACATGATTTGGATGCTGATGGTAACTCACTTGCCACATCATTTGGGTTGAATTTTGCAGTGTTCAAAAAAACGCGCCTAGGCGCTAGGCAACCTCCGGCCGTCCTGATTAGGACAAAATCGGCTGTATTAGGTGGTTGGTAAAAAAATGGGTGATTTGACCAATTTGTTGAACGCTTTTGTCGATAAATCGGTCTAGATAGAATCAAAGTTATTTTTATATCATAGTTACACTCTTTAAATTTTGAGTATTGAATTTTTCTGAAGACATTGAATATTAGTTTTGTATGTACGAAAAAAAATTAAAATAAATAAATAAATTTTTGGCCACCTAGGCGCTAGGCGGCCTCTATTGCCCGACTAGCGTCCAGCGTTTACTACAACATTGGAATTTTGGATTAATTATTTAGGTTGTACTGTATTACTCTTGCATGATATTTAACAAATTTATTAATGGGTTTCTATTTATTTTTTTTCAAGATTTTGATATGCTATTCTCGTAACAATTCCAAATAGAAAATAAATAAAACAAATTGAGCACAACTTATGTGAGGTTTATCCTTTAATACAAATTAAGAATCAACTTTTACAAAATCAGAAATTTACCTTGTTCTTTTGATAATGTTATAATTTTAGTTTAACCATTAAAAATATGAAATAGCATTACTATTACAATGAAAATTATTGAAATGCCCCTAACTAATTAACAAAGTTAAAATAATTTTAATATATATATATAAGGGTTCCCAAGAGGTATCACCGAAAATTGAAAGGGATAGATTTGTTGAATGCTTTTGGATTTTTCTTTGGTTGATGAATGCGTTTTGAGTGTTAAATTGGTGAATCACTACTACAAAAATGTTAAAAGACATTGGTGCTTTACATTGGTTTTTAGGTAACCGATTTAAAAAAAAAAAAAAAAAACTTTTAGACATCGGTTCATAAAAAACCGATGTCTTAAATATTGCGGTTTGAAAAAGACAACGGTTTTTGGGCAAACCGATATTAAAAAAAAAAAAAAAAACATTTAGGCATCGGTTTTTTATATGAACCGATGTCTTAAATATTACGGTTTGAAAAGACAACGGTTTTTAGGAAAGCCGATATTTAAAAAAAATATAATAAAAAAAGGTTTAGACATCGGTTTTTATATGAACCGATGTCTTAAATATTGTAGTTTGAAAAAACAACGGTTTACCGATATTAAAAAAAACATTTAGTCATCGGTTTTTATATGAACCGATGTCTTAAATATTGCGGTTTGAAAAGACAATGGATTTTGGGCAAACCGATATGGATTTATTTTTCAATAAGATATCGGTTTTTGGGCAAAACGATATTGGATAAGTAAAATTTTAAATTTAATAAATTTACTTTTAAATCATTTATTTTTTTTTAAATTCAATTTTTTTTTTAAATTGTTTATTTATTTTTGCACCTTCTTGTTTTATACTAAGAGACACGTTAATAATTCAATTACTCATATAAATTAGGAATCCGAGTCTTACATTTGTTCATTAAATTGCAAGATGCATGTAGAGAAATATATCCCATGTAGTGAGAGTTGTATTCCAAACATGCTTATTACAATTGATGTCACTAGTCTCCTATAGATTATAGACCCATAACTCAACTATATATGTTTAAAAAAATATAATTTTATTAAAAGTTCCAATAAATATTTTTTAATATATGTCTGTCGTAGAAATTAGAATTTTGATTAGTTGAATAAATTTAAATTTATCTAACAAGTTTTTTTTTTTTTATTTAATTTTATTTTAATTTATAACAACTCATATATGTTATATATAAATATTTTGAATTGTTAACAAATCAACTCTTGTAGTCAAGTGATAAAGGCTTATAACTTTTGACTTGAGGTTTTAAGTTCAATTCCTTATAATGACAAATCAAAAGTGGGGCAGGTCGAGCGGTGGTGGCCAGACGGCGGATTAATTTTTGTAATACATTAGTTATACGTCTTCGGTTTTATATATAACTAATGTGTTTTTAAAATCATTTACATCGGTTAAAAACCGATGTCTTCCATGCAAAATAACCAATTTCTTTTGCATTTTTTTAAGTAGTGAACGGAGGTGGTGATTTGAGGTTTGATTTGGTTTGGGTTAGGGTTTGAATTAATTGGGAATTTGGTCTTGGTATTTGATTGTCGGAAAAATGAAGCCACCTTTAGTGAGGAAGAGGTCACCAATAGCCTCACCGACATGGAGGTTGCACCTCCTCCAAGATCTGGGAGGAGTCCTTGTCGATGAGGTCGCAAGTGACCTCCTCTACTTGGAAGGCTCCGGCGTGTAGCTTCCAATTTTTTTTTCTTTTTTTAATTAAAAAGAATATTTTTAATGTTAATTGAAATATAAGATGAATTGCACAAACATCCCTTAAGGTTTGATAAAATTGCACGGATATGGTAGTTTGACCATATACACACAAACTTCCTTTAACATTTGAATATCGTCACACAAACATCCCCTACCATTAAATGGATCCATTAGTCAATGGTCAAAACTGTAAAAAATAATAATAATAATAATAAATAAAAAGTCTAAAATACCCTTTATTTTAATTTTAAATAAACTAAATAATTAAAACATAATATAAAAACTATTAAAAAATATATTTTAGAAAACATGAATATATCTTAAATCTGAAACTTGAAAAAAAAAATTCATCTTTACAAATAAAAAATAGTTTTTAAAACAATTTAATAATAAATAAATTTTAAATTTTAGATTTACAAAAAAAAAAAAAAAAAAAATTATTTAAGATCAAGGGGGAATTGCACAAACTATTTTTTTTTTTTTTTTTTTTTCAGATTTTAGATACATTCATGTTTTCAAAAGATTTTTTAATATTTTTTTTATCTTATTTTAAATTTTTAGTCTATTTAAAAGAAAAATATAGGATATTTTAGACTTTTTACATGCTTGACCATTGACTAACGGATCCATCTAACCGTAGGGGATATTTGTACAACAATTTTCAAATGTTGAGGGAAGTTTGTGTGTATATAACTAAAACTGTCATATCCATACAATTTTATTAAACCTTAAGGGATGTTTTTTTTTTTTTTTTTGAAGAACTGAAACCTTAAGGGATGTTTGTAATATAAATTTAATGCATTTTAATATTTTATTTTACATACAAGTGAAATTTAATGTTAACTTACTAATAGCTGGGGGGTTAGAATCTTAGTTAGCTTTTCAAATGGTTGATTTAAAGTGTCCAAAGTCAAAGTTCACGTAGATCGGGTGATTCGGGTGTAATTTCTTCAATATATAAATAGTAGACCTATTAAAATGTAGGGTTAATAGCACCAATGTCCCTTAATTATATACGAAGTAGAGATGTGTCTCATAAACCTTTTCTCCTGGCATTAAACCCCATGTACTATCGTTTATTGGCAAAATTTGACTATAGATGTCCCTTCTCAGGGAGGGAATAAACTCAACTGTTTATCAATAAACGAAAGTTCAGAGGGTTTAATGTCAGGAAAAAGAATTTATGGGACACATTATTACTTCATGTATAATTCAAAGGTCATTGATGCTATTAACCCTAAAATGTAACCGTGAAGGGTCCTAATTTCTTTAGAACCTGCATGTATAATAATAATAATAATAATATAATTGAGAACCTCGTGATCATGATTATAAATTCTATAGAATTTATTTTACGCGGCAACGAAAGCACTTGGTAAGTTACCCAACATACAAAATATGCTTTCCCACAGAAAGATAAAATTTTATTTTTCGTGTTTTGACTTTTGACTAAGATGTGAGAATTCTCGTTTACTTACTTTGATGGATTATTCTCATTGTCTCAGTTAAAACGTAAAAGGAATCTTGCGCTGTTAAGTGTACATATATAGGAAATAACTAAAATTTTAATCTATTTAAATAAATTAAATATGGTCATATTCTTTTAAATTTATTTTTCATAGCTATCAAATTATATGTAAAGGTTTTCTTTTTTTCTTTTTCATTTTTAAACATGTAATTATGAGTTTAAGTGATGTTCTTCCATCATCAACTCTCCCTCAAAAGAAAAACATTAAATTTGTCTTTAAAAAGGGTTAATATAAAAACTTTTCCTCACATTTGAACTATTATTGGATGTATAGTTACAAATGCTTTTATTTTAGAAACCTTCCATATGGATTAACACAATTAGCATTCTGTTTGTGTTAATGGAGTTTGACCGTTAAAAAGTCTAAAACGTCCTATTTAAACCATTCACGCATTTTGTATTATTTTATTAATTTATTTGGTAAAAGTACGAGGGTATAATGGTCAATTCAATGAGAAGTTATTTTGTGGACCATTTTATCCTTAAAAATAACAAAATTACAAATGAACCAAAAGTATTGAAAATAAACCATAATATATATTTATTTATGTATTTATTTGTCTTTTTTATAAATCCAAACAAATACTCATTTTTAATGCTTTTGGTTCATTTATAATTTTGTTATTTTTAGGGATAAAATTGTCCACAAAATAACTTCATTGCAATGCTTATGTATTTTGAGATTATGTGAGGTCAGAAAAAAGATTAGATCAGCAGGTGATCCAAATTCAAAAAAATAATAATGATGTATATTACAACACATCAAAATTAAAATCCAACCCAAATATAGTATGAAAACTTTAAGTGAATTGCTTTTACTGAACTCTTATAATTATTAATCGGTAAGATTCAGAACATAAAAAAGGATTAGCATGTCCATTTGTAGCTTAAATATTCAGCAAACTCTATCGATCATGGATTTAAAGTATGTGATTGATTGTTAATAAAGTGGTTGTGAAAACCAATCATATCTTAATCTTCAGATCAGTAGAGGATCTAAATTCAAAAAAATAATAATGTTGTATATTATAATTCATAACATTTCAAATCAAACTCAAATATAGTATAAAAACTTTAAGTGAAGTGCTTTTACTGAACTCTCATTAATCGATAAGATTAAGAACAGAAAAAGAAGAAGAAGGAGAAGAAGGAAAAAAAAAAAAAATAGGATTAGCATGTCCATTTGTAGCTTAAATATTCAGCAAACTCTACCAATCATGGATTGGATTCAAATGAAAAAAATACTTTTGTTCTTTCAAAATGGGACCCGGTTTAGATATTAGTATAAAACAGTGGAAACGTGTATGATAGCGGCACTGGACACGCCGCACGCTACACTCGTAGTCATCATAATGTGAAAGTGGGAGTGGGGCCTATCACTCACTGCTTGTGTGGGTCAGTCTAAAATCATTAAATAAGAACAAAATTGAAAATTTGATCATGAAAAGCACTAAAACGAGAAGCACGTGGTGTTTGATGATGCTTCAGTGCTTCACACAGTGTTTGACTTTTGGTCTCTACGACTGCTTTTTGAAAGCTTGTTTTTGTTTTGTTTTGTTTTTACTTTTTCCAGCTGTTATTCCTCGTACACCTCTAAAAACAAAACCAAAATCAAAACCAAAATCATCTAGTATTCTAGTTTATGTTGTAAATAAATAAATAATAAATAAAATGAGAAAGATTAGAGCTTGTATCAGTCTATCAGATAAAAGAGATGAAGAAATAAATGAGACATGAGAGATGAGAGCAAACACTAAACCACTTGCAACACTATTGCATCCATATCTTAATTGTGAAGTCAAGTGGATGAAGCCAAGTGGGAGAGGCGATGAAAATCCACCTAATTACAATATTCACCCTTGAATTTCCACCACTTGTATTGTTATTTGTTAGGAAAAACCCAATGAGACAAAACCTAGATAAAATATATACAACGATCCTCTAGATCTTGTGGTGTTGGAGAGAACTTCAGGTTCTCATTAGTTTTCAAAACCATACCAACTTAAATATCATAATTCCATAAACTTTAAGTTCTGGTTAGTCGGTCTAGTCGATCTCATATATTGTGTATAAATGAATAAATACAAATATTGAAAAAGCATAATAAATAAATCCAGAACTATATATAGGTTTTATCGACACAACCTAGCCAAGGACGGAGCCAGAAATTGTTTCCAGTAGGGGCGTCATAAAATAATGAGTTGTATAATGTCTTTTAGAGGGTATGTTAAAGAAAAAATTAATAAAAAAAAAAACGTATGCATTTATCAATTGACACTGTTGGAATACAAGTTGATTTCTAGAGTAAGAATGTCTAAAATTACTCTAAACGTAATATAGAAAAACTTTTTGGCCCTTCATTCATGATTCAATAATAATGATTAGGAGTTAGAAAATTAATTAAAAATTAAATTGTACTCATATTATTTTTCTAACATTCAAAAACTATTTTAATTTTTTAAAATTTAAAAAGTTCGTTTGATAAAATATCTTAATAGTTAAACATAAATATATATATATATATATATGTATATGTTTTATAAATATTATAATAATTCAGGGGTTTGGGAAGGAGGAGACTCATATCCACAACCTTGTGGTGTGAGGGGCATATATACCACCGTATCAACCTCATATTGTCTAACATATGTATATGTTTGGTTGACATATTGATTATTTAAAAATAAATAACATATCAAAAGTATAATATATGCTATTATGGTGAATGAGATAAGTAAGATCGTAAAAGAAAACAAAATTTTTTGAATGAGAAAATAATATTAGCTGAGATAGAACATATATGTTATGATTCAATTTTCATTTATATTTAAGCTTCATCGAAAGAAATACTATATATAAAATCAAAGATATTTTTAAAATGTGATTTGAAGGAAAAATATTAGATGTCCCGTTTATAGAAAACTAGAAAATTAAAAAATGAAATAAGGATAAAAACACAAAAACATGAAAACTAAGGATAAAAACACAAAAACAAGAAAATTAAGGATGTTATAAAAATTAAAACAGAGGTAAATTTATAAATTTTCAAAACTTCAGGGGAATCAATTGAATGTAAGTCATTAGTTTTGACAAGTGCATACACACTTGAGTCAAAGCATGTAAAACTAGTGACTCACATTCAATATCCTCATAAAGTTATATCGGTACATCCTCATTTGAAAATTTATATATATATATATAGTTTTTCTATTGTCAATTGAAACTATAGTTTTTCTATAAGTGTATATATATTAAGTTAAGTAAAAGGTCATATCACTGTGTACAACTTGTGTTTGACACTGGTTTGGATTAGGGATGGCAATTAAACCCGAACCCATGGGACCCGCCCGAACCCAACCTGTTTAAAGAGAGTTTGGGTTGGAATAAGTGTACCTGTGGGTTTGAAAATTGTACTCATCACGGGTTTGGGTTCAAGTATGGATTTTTTTCCGTTTTGGAAAAAAAATCCATACCCGAACCCGCGTACCCGCAAACAATAAAAATTATATAATATTTTATTATTTAAAATATTAAAAATTTAAACTACAATAAAAACATTTTAATTATATATAGAATAAAATGTAAACATTTCAATCTATTAAGTGTTTTTATTCTTTAAAATTATAATATTTAATATATTTAAATAATATAGAAATAATTTTCAAAAAAAAAAAAAATATTAAACCCGTGGACCCTCTTGTTTCATGGGTTTGTGGGCGGGTTTGGATGTCCCCCAAACCCGCGAATAAAACCCGAACCCATTTATTTTCATAGGTTCGCAGGTGAGTTTGGTAGACATAAAATTTCACGGGTTTGGGTTTGGATTTTGCCAAACCCGCCCGAACCCGCCTCATTACCATTCCTAGTTTGGATATCTTGATAAAGATATATCGGTGTTTTGATTTTTAATTTTTAATTTTTTTTTTTTTGAAATAGGTGTTTTGATTTATTTGTATGTGATATATTGTTGCATATTGGTTTGGTTTTATCGGTATGTAGCAATATAAATATGGGGAGGGATCGGGGAACACAAGTTTTGACACAAGATTTGACATGATTTTTCAACCATTGGATCCATGAGATTTGGATGGCTTAGATTTAATAAATTGACTTCTTTTTTATTCCTTTCTCATTTATCTATCATTAATTTATTTTATTTCTTCTCTCCTCTCTCATACATTCACTTTCATAATTAAAATCTAATTAATATTTCATCTTTCTCTCTCTTGCTTTTTTTTTCCTCTTCCATACTTTTCTCTTCTCTCTCAAGAATTAGGATATATAACTTGCAAGTTGAAAAAAATCACCACTTGGTTGAGTTCAAAAGAGTGACTTTGTCCTTAATCTTGATAGCCTTTTTAATTTTGTTTACCACGCAATGCTAATGATCTTCCGGACCGGGCAATTATTAAATATTCTTATTCTCTGTTAATAGTCTAGGATTAATAATTTATTAAAATTGTGAATTAATACTACTTGCAGTTAGAGTTCACAAAAATACATAGTGTAAGATGAAATACATAGTTGAATGAAAGATAAAAGATATTTTTTAAAATAAAAATATATATATTTACAGGGAAGAGGAAAAAAACGCAAGAGAGGTTGAGAGAGGAAGATGAAATATTAATTAGATTTTAATTAGGAAAGTGAATTTATAAGAGTGGAGAGAGAAAATAAAATAAATAAATGATAGATAAATGAGAAGGGAATAAAAAAGAAATCAATTTATAAAATCAAAGCCATCCAAATCTTATAGATCTAATGGTTGAAAAATCGTGTCAAATCTTGTGTCAAAACTTATGTCCCCCGATCCCTCCCCTATAAATATATATATTTTTGGTTCTAAATATATTTGGTTTGGTTTTCCTAAGTGATAATGAAAACCGAAACGAATTCCACCGGTAATTCTACTATGAACCAAAGTGTGGGTTAAATGGTAAATCAGGTGGTGAACCCTTTTGTGGGTCAAATGAATATCCTAACTAGTGGTGTAAATATGGGTCGGGTCTGGTAGACCCAGCACGGCCGGCCTTCCAAACGGCCCACCTGTGGCGTGGACTAAGCTAGGCAAGGCCCCCATGCCTAACACGTGATGGGTCTTGAGTTGAGGCCCGCCATGCCAGCCCGACCTGGCACGCAAGGTCGGCAAGTTAAGCCCAACGGTGGGCCCGCCTAAATATAATTTTTTCTACCGTTAGACACAATTCATTTTTTATTATTTAGTTTTTTTGAATTTTTTGACCGTTGCTGATATCAACAAATGGTCAAAATTTAAAAAAAAAAAGAAAATTACAATTTGCCTCATCTCTTCTATTTTTTTTTTAATCCACATTTCAAAATTTTCTATAAATACCCCCACCAATTTCAACTTCATACACTTTCTCTCAATCTCTCATTCTCTCCATTCTCCAACTCTCCATTACTCTCTTTAATCTCTATTCTCTACACCATTTCATATTTTCATAATTTCATTCTTACTCTCTCTCTCTCTCTACTCTCACTCTCTCTCTATTCTCTACACTACTAATCTACTATTCTAATACTATATTACTAATTTACTATTTTTCTCTAATCTCTCCACCAAAGTTCAAAGGTATCTTTTTTCCTTTAAATGTTATTATTTAATTTTATGTTTTAGTTTTTAAATTTTAAATTTATACTTAATATATTTATGCTTAGTTATTAATTTTGATATTTATTCATGTGTTTTATGTATAATTTTTTAATATTTATGGCTTTATGCTTAGTATACTACGAGTTTATATTTTTATGCTTTGATATAAATTTTAATATTTATTCTTAGAATCTTAGATTTTAGTAAATTTATCATTTTATGAATTTATGTCTAAATTAATTTTAATATTTGTATATTTTAATTTATGCTTAGTATATTTTTGTTTAGTTAATAAATTGATGATTTTATGTTTAGTAATTAATTTTGTCATAAAAGAATTGAAATAAATAGATGAAGAACAAATGATAAATTGAATAACAATTAAAATGAAAGAAAGAGATGCTATTAGATGAAGAGATATGAGAGATGCGAGAGAGTGAGAGAAGAGATAGAGAGAGAATTACTTTTGAGTGCTTTGAATTGATGATTTTTCAGTAGTCAAATACAATTGAGACAAACAGATATTTATAGGCAAAGGTGGGTGATATAAGGGGGGAGAGAGAGGCGATGGATTGGAGAAGATATTTGTGGTGACACATGTGGTAATTAAAACCACTTATATTATAATACTCCCCCTTGGGTTTATACCACATGCATTAATCTTTTAGGGAAAAACTCAATGGGATAAAACCTAAGTAAAATATATACAATGATCTCCTAGATTTAATGGGGTTGGACATTACAAATTATCTCATTAAAAACCTTGTTAGGAAAACCCAATGGGACAAAACCTGATCGAAGGGAAAAAGAGTATAGTACACATAAGTCCATTCAAAACTTTGCTCCCCCTGATTGAACGCTCCCCCTCATAAAACTTCAGTATTTAATCTTGTAATTTAGAAAGTCGACGCATGCCTATTCCATATACCAGCTTCTCAAAAGTTGATGTAGGCAATGATTTGGTAAACAGATCTACTAAATTATCTGTAGACCGTATTTACTTAACATTAATTTGTCGGCTCTGCTGAAGCTCATGAGTATAGAAGAATTTAGGAGAAATATGTTTGGTTCTATCTCCTTTGATATACCCTCCTCTAATTTGAGCAATGAAAGCCGCATTATCTTCAAATATCTGTGTTGGCATTTCTGTAGATGATAAAAATCCACAAGTATTCTGAATATGATGAATAACTGACCTTAACCAAACACAATCTTGACTGGCTTCGTGAAGTGCGATGATTTCAGAATGGTTAGATGATGTAGCAACCAAAGTCTGTTTTGTGGAACGCCAGGATATTGCTGTGCCATTATATATAAAAACATATCCCGTTTGTGAACAAGCTTTGTGGGGATCAGACAAATACCCAACATCAGCATAACCAAGTAAACCTAAAAAGTTGTTAGACTTTGTGTAAAATAATCCTAAATCTTTTGTTCCACTAAGGTAACGAAAAAGATGTTTGATTCCATTCCAATGCCTTCGAGTTGGTGCTGAGCTAAATCTAGCCAGTACATTCACAGAGAATGCAATATCTGGTCTAGTACACTGAGCCAAATATAATAAAGCACCAATCGCATTAAGATATGGTACCTCAGGACCAAGTATCTTTTCACCATTTTCTTTTGGGCGGAATGGATCCTTTTTGGGATCAAGAGTCATAACAACCATAGGAGTACTTAATGGATGAGCATTATCCATATGGAATCTTTTAAAAATCTTTTCGGTATAAGCTGATTGATGGACAAGTATTCTATTTGATCTATGTTCGATCTCAAGGCCGAGACAATATTTTGTCTTTCCCAGATCTTTCATTTTGAATTCCCTTTTCAAGTATTCAGCAGTTTTCTGAAGCTCTCCAGGAGTTCCATTTAAATTCATATCATCAACATAAACTGCTATGATAGCAAATCTAGATTCTGAGTTCTTAATGAAAACACATGGGCATATAGGATTATTAATATATCATTTTTTTATCAGATATTCACTGAGACGGTTGTACCACATCCGTCCAGATTGTTTTAATCCATACAAGTACCTTTGTAATTTTATCGAATACAAATTACGAGGTCTTGAGTTACATGATTCTGGCATTTTAAACCCTTTAGGGATTTTCATGTAATTATCTGAATCCAGTGAACCATATAGATAAGTAGTCACTACGTCCATTAGACGTATTTCAAGTCTTTCCAAGACAGTCATGCTTATTAGGAATCGAAACATAATTGTATCCATCACTGGTGAATATGTCTTATCAAAATCGATGCCAGGTCTTTGTGAGAAATCCTATGCTACGAGTCGTGCCTTATATCTTACGACCTCGTTTTTCTCATTATGTTTCCGTATAAAAACTCATTTGTACCCAACAGGTTTGACTTTTTCAAGAGTTTGGATTATTGACCCAAATACTTCATGTTTGGCCAATGAAGTCAACTCTGTTTGAATTGATTCTTTCCATTTAGGCCAATCAGACCCTTTTCTATAATCATCAAGATTATGAGGTTCATAATCATCATTTATAATTTCAGTTGCCACTGTGTATGAAAATACATCATCGATGATTGTTTCTCCACGATTCCACAATTCTCTTGTATAATTTATAGAAATTTCCTCATTTCTACATTCTTGTATTTCTTCTGAGATTCTTTCCTCCATAGAGGATTTTGTCACTTTAGTAACTTGTGTCCCTTCAGGGACATTTAACTCTTCTGGAGTTAACTTAGAGAAAGTGGATTTATTTATTTTCCTTTTTCGAGGAACAATATCTTTTGAGCCAAATGGTCTACCACGCTTCTGGCGTGTAATGGATGATTCTTTTGTTATCATTTGTTTAGATTGTTTTTCTGGAACAATCACCCATGCTGGTACATTAATAGCTGGGATGTATGATTTTGTTACCCTAGTAGCATCTGTAAATGCATCTGGTAACTAATTTGTTATTGCTTGAAGATGTATTATCCTACGTACTTCATTCTCACATTGAGATGTGTATGAGTTTAGATGAATTAGACTAGGAACTTTCCAGGAAATTTCATGCTTCTCTGCAGAGGAAGCCTCTCTTTTCCCTAATGATGGGAAATTTGTCTTATCAAAATGACAATCTGCAAACCGTGCTGTAACAAGATCACCAGTCAAGGGTTCCAGATATCTAATAATTGATGGTGAATCAAGACCAACATATATTCCCAAATGCCTTTGGGGTCCCATTTTAGTTCTTTTCGTTGGTACAATTGGGACATATACTGCACACCCAAATGTACGTAAATGAGATATGTCTGGTTGATGACCAAGTATAAGTTGTACTGGTGAATACTGATGATAAGCAGTGGGTCGAAGCCGGATTAATGCAGCAGCATGTAAAATAGCATGCCCCCATACAAAAATCGGTAATTGCGTTCGTAATAGTAAAGTCCTTGCAAATATCTGGACACGTTTAATGAGTGATTCTGCTAATCCATTATGAGTATGAACATGTGAAACTAGATGTTCAACATCAATCCCAGCCACTTTACAATATTCATCAAATGCCTTGGAAGTAAATTCACCAGCATTATCAAGGCGTATGGATTTAATTGAATAATCAGGAAAATGAGCCCGAAGCCTGATAATCTGTGCAAGTAATCTTGCAAAAGCAACATTACGTGTTGATAATAAGCATACATGTGACCATCTGACAGATGCATCAACTAGAACCATAAAATAACGAAACGTCCACTTGGTGGATGAATAGGTCCATATATATCCCCTTGAATTCATTGTAAAAATGATGGGGATTCAAAACCAATTTTAGAAAAAGATAGTTTTATTGTTAATTTCCCTTGGGAACATACAATACATAAATTCTCATGGGATAAAAAGATCTTTTGGTTCTTTAATGGATGCCCATGAGAATTCTCAATGATTCTACACATCATTATAGATCCTGGGTGACCGAGACGGTCATGCCAAAGTACAAACATTTTTGGATCTAAGAATTTCTGATTCACAAATGCATAAACTTCTACACTTTTAATAATAGTGTAATATAATGCAGAAGATAAAGCACGCAGTTTTTCTATAATGAGTTTTTGAAGTGAATCATGAGAAGTAATGCACATATATTCAATATTATATTTATTCATAGTTTCAATATGATATCCATTCCTCCGTATATTTTTGAAACTAAGTAGATTTCTCATGGATCTACTTGAATATAATGCATCATCGATACATATTTTAGTATTGTTTGGTAACAATATCGTGGCTCTTCCAGAGCCTTCTACTAGATCTGCTAGACCTGATACTGTATTAACATTTGCTCTGAGTAAAGTTAAATTTGTAAAATATTTTCGGCTCCGTAGAATTGTATGAGTTGTTGCACTATCAACTAAACATATATCTTCTGCTTCTAGATTTTCAATAACCCCCAATTTATCATTTAGATTCATTTTGTATGCTTCATAAAGAAAAATAAAATGCATATCAGACAAAGTGATTCAAAAAGTATATATATTACTTTGAGAAATATTTTACATGAACAAAATAACATAACACTACTACTGTAAGTAGTATTTAATTGGTATGGACATTCCCATCACCAATTGAAGCAGTTGGCACGTCATTCGAGTTTGAAAAGAAATCTGTAACATTGAGATGTGTAATATCTCTAGGATATGAATCTTCAATGAAATGAGTTTTAGGTTTCTTTCCCTTTTCACTGATTGATGCTTGATACAAATCCACCAAGTGTTTAGGTGTTTGACATTCATTCGACCAATGATTATAACAGCCACACCTAAAACAAACATTGTCATCTGTATTAGGCCTATTTTGAACATTTTTTCCCTTATACTATTTGGCATCATAAACATTCCACTTCTGTTGTGCGTTTTGATTATAGCCACCTGATCCAGGATTCTCACGCCCTCTTTTAAAATTACGACCACGGCCCTGGCCAATATTATTACCATAACCACGGTCGTGATCAGGATTACGACCATTACCACGACCATGATCAAAATTACGATTATACCCACGGCCTCGACCACGACCACGACCACAATATCCGACAATATTAGCATTCACTTCTGGGAATGCTGTAGAACCAGTCAGATGTGATCCGTGATTTTTTATCAGTAGCTCATTATTTTTTTCTGCTACTAAAAGGCATGAGATCAATTCTGAATATTTTGAGAATCTGTGTTCTCGATATTGCTGTTGCAATATTAAGTTTAAGGCATGGAAGGTTGTGAAAGTCTTTTCCAACATGTCCTTTTCAGATACCTCTTCACCACATAATTTCAACCTTGTGGTGATTCTAAACAGAGCAGAATTATATTCAGAAACTGATTTATAGTCCTGAAATCATAAATGTTGCCATTCATATCTAGCATTTGGTAATGTTACATCATGCTGATGATCATAACGATCTTTTAGCTCTTGCCACAGATCTTCAGGTTCTGTGATAGTAAGATACTGAGCTTTTAAATTTTCATGTAAGTGATGACGAAGTATCACCATTGTTGTGGATCTATCATGTTCATTAGCCTGGCTACCATCATCAATGGTATAATACAAGCCTTGGGATTTTAAGTATAATCCCGCATCAATAACCCAAGACATATAATTGTCTCCCGAAACTTGGAGTGCATCAAACTTCAGATTTGCAAGTTTAGCCATGCTTACAACTTCCTTTTTCTGTAAATTAAATTGTAAATTTAATTTAGTGTGAATATAATTAAAGAACATAATGAATTAAACAATTTATCTGGAGACACAGCATAAGCCAGTCCCGAGACACAGCATAAGTCAGTCTCATATATTGCATAAAAATAAATACTGAGACACAGCATAAGCCAGTCCCGAGACACAGTATAAGCCAGTCTCATATATTACGTAAAAATAAATACTGAATATTTAAACAGTTTATCTGAAGACACAGCATAAAGCCAGTCCCGAGACACATCATAAGCCAGTCCCGAGACACAGCATAAGTCAGTCTCATATATTACATAAAAATAAATGAGTATAAATAAATAAATCCAGAACTATATATATGTTCCGTTGACGGTATAGCCATCTTGTTATACGAAACTGTATATAGACCCAGAATGTTGAGATGTAAGTCAATCACCCATCAGAGGATCCTTTCTACTTACATACAATCGTGCTGATAACGTGTTATAAAAGAATTGAAATAAATAGATGAAGAACAAATGATAAATTGAATAACAATTAAAATGAAAGAAAGAGATGCTATTAGATGAAGAGAAATGAGAGATGCAAGAGAGTGAGAGAAGAGATAGAGAGAGAATTACTTTTGAGTGCTTTGAATTGATGAATTTTCAATAGTCAATTACAATTGAGACAAACAGATATTTATAGGCAAAGGTGGGTGATATAGGGGGGAGAGAGAGGCGGTGGATTAGAGAAGATATTTGTGGTGACACATGTGGTAAATAAAACCACATATATTATAATAAATTTTAATATTTATGGTTATTAAATTGATGATTTTATGTTTAGTAATTAATTTTAATATTTTTATGCACAGTAAATTGATGATTAAATGCTTAGTAATTAATTTTAATATTTTTATGCTTATTAAATTTGTGATTTTATGTTTAGTAATTAATTTTAATATTTATGGTTAGTAAATTGATGAATTTATGTTTAGTAATTAATTTTTATATTTTTATGTTTAGTAAATTGATGATTAAATGCTTAGTAATTAATTTTAATATTTTTGTACTTAGTATATTTATGATTAAATGCTTAGTAATTAATTTTAATATTTTTGTACTTAGTATATTTATGATTTTATGTTTAGTAATTAATTTTAATATTTTTATGCTTAGTATATTTATGATTTTATGTTTAGTAATTAATTTTAATATTTTTTATTCTTAGTATATTTATGATTTTATGTTTAGTAATTAATTTAAATATTTTTATGTTTAGTATATTTATGATTATATGCTTAGTAATTAATTTTAATATTTTTATGTTTAGTTTATTTATGATTTTATGCTTAATTTTTAATGACTAATAAGTTAATATTTGTATTGTAGGAAATGTATCATAATCATCCTTAATTTCTGGACGGTCTTAACATGGAGGACTATTATTTTGACCTTTTCAGACTGACAGAAATGACAGTGGGACCTTCTGGTTCCAGCGCAACACCAACATCACATCCTCCTAAACTTAAAAGCACACATCAAATGTATGGCAGTGTTTTGATGTAGTACATAAGACTATGCTAAACGGTCAAGTCATGGATAGAGCTCAATGTAGGTTTTGTTCGAAGCACTATGTCACTTATAGGGGGGGACTGGTCATTTGCTATGGCATATGGAGAAATGCATGTCTGCACACGGACATGTAGACACTACAACCCAGACACAACTACAACGGCACCCAGACGGGTCCGTTACAACATGGCGTTACAACGCTACACATGCTATAGAGTGCATGGCGTTACATTGCATGTACTGATCAACCGATTAATTTCGGTGATAATGTTTTTTATGAAGAATTTATTCAAAGTGCATACAACCCCTAATTTAAATATGTTTCAAGAAACATTACTAGGAACGATTTGTTAACATGTTTTTAAACCCAACGAGATGAGTTGAAGGCTGAATTACAGTATCTAACTGTCTCTATTGCATTAACTTCCGATATTTAGAATGCATGTTCCAAACATGACTATTTAACTGTCACATGACACTATTTATACTTTGATTGGAGGTTACAAAAAAAAAATTCTTGGTTTTCGTTTTATGGATTTTGCACATATTGCAGGAAATATTTTTAATATCATTCTTTCTGTTTTAGAAACTTTTGAAATAACTCATCACATCCTTTCTATCACATTAGATAATGCATCTGCAAATACTAGCTCTATTGCAATGTTTTTTGAAAAAAAATACCCTGCATGATGGGGGTTATTTCTTCCATCAATGGACAATGGTGTACATGTCATATTATCAATTTAGTTGTACAGTCTGGTGTGAAGGTAGTAAGCCATCGTATAGATTGCATCAAAGATGCACTTTCTTGGCTCGGTAGTTCTAATCCAGAATTGAAAGAATTCGGTAGATACTGTAAAACTTACGGTCTACGACCACGAAGATTCCAAACAAATATACCGGTAAGGTGGAACTCTACGTACTTAATACTGCAAAATTATTTGGATTATGATACAACTATATTAGGTTTTTATAACTAGATGATTGGTATGTGGCAAATATTTTTGTTAAATTTTTAAAGGTTTTTTACGATTCCACTGTAACTTTTTCCGAGATCTATTACCCCACATCTTCCTAGACAATCCATCATATTGTGGAAATGTCTAAACTGTTAAACAATTATAGGGCAAATAATATCTTAGGCACTATAGTTGTTGCCATGGAGATCAAGTTTAAAAAATACTGGTCTACAATTCCTTTCCTTTATGCTTTAGGTGTTATAGTAGATCCTAGGATTAAATTATCTAGTTTAGAAACATTGTTAGATTATATTGGTAATAATTTGAGCGAGATTATTTTGCACAAGTTACTGACATTCGAACCAAGTTGTTTGAAGTTTTTAATATTTATGAGTGCAGGTATGGTGGCGTTGATGTGTAAACATCAGTAGAACCAAACAAACTCCCGAATCAGACAAGTTGGAACATTCTAAAACGCTGAAAAAGAGTAGGCTCATCAAGTTCTTCTTCTTCACGAGCTAGTGCAACTTCTGATGCCAAACTGAAAAGATTCCTTGAAGCTTCATTCGATGGATTTGAAAACAATTAGAGATTGATCTGTTGTTATGGTGGAGGACCTACAGCTATAGATATCCGGTCCTGTCACACCTAGCACGTGATGTACTGGTTATCCCTGTCTCCACTATTTCCTCATAACAGGTATTCAGTACAAGTGGAAGTATTGTTGAAGAAAGAAGAAGTTCTTTTTCTCCAGAGATGGTGGAGGTATTAGCATGCATTTGGGATTGGGAGCATGCTTGAAAGAGGATGCAAAATGAAATGGTAGACGAACAACTTATTCAAAATTTCTATAATTTATATGTCGATGAGAGTTCCGACAGTAACCAGATCTAGGACTTATAGGCTATACATGTATATTAACTTGTAAGTTGTAATACGATTGCACTTTTTTTCCCTTACCAAATTTTTATCCCATTGGGTTTTTCTTGGTAAGGTTTAATGAGGCAATCATGTAAATGTGTAATACTGAGACTCCGAAATAAATAAATAATTCTTCATTTCATATTTTCATAATTTCATATATTTTTTACTTTCTTTAATCTTTTAGCTTTATTTATTCTTTGAATTATTTTATTAAATAAAATAATAAATCTATCTATTTTCTACATTTTTTTATTAGACTAAAATAATAAATAAGATAGAGAAATTACAATTAAAAAAATACATAAGTTAAATTGTTAAAACAATATTATAAGTTAGTACAATTGAATTAAAATATTTAAATTATAATTTTTAAAAAAAAATTATAAGCCAGTGCCTTCGGCACATGCCTAGCCCCCGTTTTTGTAAACTGGCCGTGCCATTCCAGGCTGAGCCCATTTACAAAAATGGGCCTCAACGGCCAGACACAAATGGGCCTTACCGACCCACATTTACAGCACTAATCCCAACGGTGAATTAGTTTGTGGTTCTGGTTTCGATTCCTATGAACCATATGGAGAAACCAAAGAAATTCAGTGGTCTGAATTTCAATAGGTGGCAGCAAAAGATGTTGTTCTACCTGACCACATTGAATCTTGTGAGATTCTTGACTGAGGAGGCTCCAAAGGCCAATAGTGGTGACGAGCTAGATGAGCAACTCTGGAATGCCATTGATGCTTGGAAGCATTCTGACTTCCTATGCCACAACTACATTATGAAGGAGTTGTTAGATTCATTGTATAGTGTATATAGTGCGAAGAAAACAACCAAGGAGTTATAGGAGTCACTAAACTGAAAATGTACGACATGATGCCGAGTCCAAGAAATTTGTGGCAGGCCGATTTTTGGATTATAAAATGGTGGACTCTAAAATAGTAATCAATCAAGTGCAAGAAATCCAAGTGATTTTGCATGAGATTCATGCTGAGGGGATTACTCTGAGTGAAACCTTCCAAGTAGCTGCTATCATTGAAAAGCTATCTCTTGCTTGGTATGAGTTCAAAAACTACCTTAAGCATAAGCGAAAGGAGATGAATATTGAAGAACTCGTTGTCAGGCTTCAAATCAAAAAAGGCAATAGGATATCTGAGAAGATATGGGATTAGCTGATGTAATATTGGGAATAAAAAATATCAAGAACATCGAATGGGGTTATTCTAACTTAGTTACATTATGTTGACATTATTATTGAGAAATTTAACAAGAATGATTCTTGGGTGTCAGAATACCGGTAGATAAAAACCTACACCTATCTAAGAATAAAGGTGAGGGTATCTCACTTTCTCAACTGGAATATTCTAGAGTGATAATAAGTATGATGTAGTTAATGAGTTGTATAAGACCAAACATAGCTAACACAGTTAGCAAACTGAGTAGATACACGGGTAATCCATGTTCCTATCGCTGGAAAGGAATAGTAAGAGTACTAAAGTACTTACGATTCACTTGTAATTATGGGATACATTATACCAGATATCTTGCTTTCCTAGAAGGATACAGTGATGCAAAATGGATATCTAACATGAAAGATTCGAAGTCTACTTGTGGTTATGTGTTCACACTAAGAGGTGCAACTGTATTATGAAAATCCACCAAACAAACATGTATAGCCAGATCCACAATGGAATTTGAATTCATTGCTTTAGATAAATATGGTGATGAGGCTGAATGACTACGCCAATTCTTAAAGGATATTCTAAGGTGGCCAAAGCCTGTGCCAGCAATTTGCATCCACTGTGATAGTCAATCTGCAATAGAAAGGGCATAGAACAACATGTATAATGGTAAGTCTAGACATATACGTCGAAGATATAATAACATTAGAAAACTACTCTCCACTAGGGTTATCTTTGTTGACTATGTTAAGTCAAAGGATAACATTGCGAGCCCACTAACCAAATGGTTAAACAAAGAGTTAGTTGAAAAATCATCAAGGGGAATGGGACAAAAGCCCATGAAATAGTAATTCGATATAATCGAAACCCAACCTCGTTGACTAGATATCCCAAGATCTAGGTTTTAAAGGACAACTTAATTGTAAGACTTAGTTGGATCACCTTGGGGGTTAACCTTATGTCCATTCCTCTAATGAAACAATGATGCATGGAGAGAAAAATGTTAAGCTATGTTTTTAATGATTCTTATATGTCAAAAATATGAGCAGAGTAACGCAGATTACTCTCAATTAAGAAATCACCCATGTGAAATAGAGTGGAGTCGCTTTTAAAGAGAATGTGTGGGACTAAATTCTTTAGTAACTTTCATAGAACTAGACATATGTTCATGGCCAAAACAAACATAACAATGAGAACTAAATTAGGTCAGGAAAGATTCAATGTTATCGTTTACACAAACGGTAGAACAGTTCAAAGACATCATGTCTGCTAATTAGAAAGTAAAATGAACATATTTTTACAAGGGAAGGTTCAAAGGTTAACACCTACCTATTATATATAGGTTTCGACCGTTGAACTTTATCACCAGATTGGAAAAAATCAATGAAGCAGCAAAACCGTACTGAGTCACGAGTGCACGCTGGCAATTCAAACCGTTGTGACATTCCTGCACACAAGCCGTTGAACCCGCGATCCGCAAGAGAGCCTCTATGCTACACATGCTTGTAAGCTACTATACAATTGATTGTGTGTGTACTCATCAAATGCACTTTGAGCATCAATTTCTCATTCACCCGAACACCATTTTTCTAACAAAATATACTAATCTCTCCTAAAGATAGGTTTAAATGCCCATAGAGAATAAATATGCATTTGTCTACATAGATCTCCACTGCTCTTAAAATTGAACAAAAAAAAAAAAAGATCAAATTGTCCATTGTTATCAGTATTGAAAAATGAAGATAATCTTTTTATAAAAATAATTAAATTAAATTAATTAAAGACAATCATTTCAATGAGATATAAATTAAAAAAAAAGAATTTTAAAATGAAAAAAAATATTTTAAAATTTTAAATTATCTTCATTTATAATTTAATTTTTTACTATTTTTAAAGTAAATAAAATGTTTTAATTATTTAAAATTATCTTCATTTTAAATTAAAATGTTTTTACTATTTTTTAAATTTAAATTTTTAATAATGTTTTTTTTTTCTTTTCTAAATTTTAAATTATTTGTACTAGCTTTTACTATTTTTTTTATATAAAAAAAAATAATCTTCATTTTTAAATTGTAATAAGTAAGATCAATTTGGTATTTTTATTAATTCAATTTTAAGAAC
This sequence comes from Acer campestre, assembly GCA_954870605.1. Classification (NCBI taxonomy): domain Eukaryota; kingdom Viridiplantae; phylum Streptophyta; class Magnoliopsida; order Sapindales; family Sapindaceae; genus Acer; species Acer campestre. The sequence continues at coordinate 22,716,534 of OX940809.1, read as the reverse complement.
ATGAGAAGTCTAAGTAGATAAATACATATTTACTCTCTATATGCATTTATGCTAATTTCAGGGGAATTAGTGTATTTACCCCTTTTAACTTTAACATGCATTTATAGGGTCTATCGCACTAACTTACCCACAGTTTATTGAATATAACAAGATTTCAAAAAGATGTCATAAATTAACTTAAACATCCATTACCATTAAGTCAATCCATTAACTTTAACGATTAATTAGCCTTGACTTATGGAAAGCTAAAATTGTACACACTCGAATCTACAACTGAATTTATAACGATGGGCACTAACAACTTGCAGAAAGAAAGTAAAGAAGTAATAGTAGAGCTAGGGTGACTAGAGTGGTATCAGTCGGGGTCTATCTGACGCTCAAGTCAGATTTTGTAATAAGAAGTGAAGAGAGCAACCAAAGACTATAAAAATGCAATTAAATCAAACCAGATTGTAGCTATTGTTGTCATGTTGAGTGGAAGGATAGAACTCAACTATTAGAGCATCCATAATGGTCTCTAAAAAGAGACTCATTTGCACAAGACCCACCTTTTTTTTTTTTTTTTTTTAAATGGTCTCAAATTGGATCCAAATAAAGAGACCTAAAAGTGGGCTCCACCCAAGTAGACCTAAATTGGGTTCCAAAAATTGGAACTCCATTTGGATCTTGCCCAATGATTGGAGTTGGATTCCCAACCCTCTCCAATCATTGGGTTGGGTTTATATATATAAATTAAATTAAAATATATAATTATTAATTTCAATAAATATATATAAATTTAATATATATATTTCAATTATTTAAATATAAATATATTATTATTAATTTCAATAATTATTTACATAATGACAAAATATAAATAAATTTAATTAGGGGTGGACGTTTAATGGATCGATACACTTTTCGAGTGAACCATTAAAAAATCGATAATATCCGGTTTTTGAAAAAGTGAACCGATCCGATAAAATTGAAAAGTGTGAACCGATTGAATCGGTTTAGTTTGGTTTGGTTTGGTTTTGTTCGGTTCGGTTTTTTCAGTTTTGAGACTAATCGAAATCTCCTCTAATCCGATAAAATTGAAAGTGGTGGTTGTAGTGGTAGTCGATCGTAGACACTATTTTGTTTTAAATATTTATTTTTGTTGATGTAATTCGGTTGTGTTAATTTTAAATGAATAAATTGTTTTATTTAAAATTAAATATAATTTGTTAAATAATTATTGATTATGTTGATATTTTAAATATATTATATAATGTATTTATTAATATATATATATAATATTTTAAAGAAGAGTAATGATTGTTTGGAAAAAAAGTTTAAAAAGTAATGAAACTGAACTGTTGGAACAGACGAAACTAAGATCGGAACTGAACAGTCGGAACCGTCGAAAATCGGACCGAAACTGAAACCGAACTGTCGAAACCGCCATACCCAAACCGTCGAAACTGTCAAAACCGGACCAAAACAGAGGAACCGGGACCAAATCTTCAAAACCAGAATCAGAACCGGTTTTGAAGGTTCGGAACCGAAGCCGGAATCGAACCAAAACCGACGCCATGTCTAATTGTATACAATATTTTGTTTTAAATATTTATTTTTATTGTTGATGTAATTCGGTTGTGATAATTTTAAATTAATAATTTTTTAATTTTAAATTAATTATGATTTGTTAAATAATTATTGATAGTGTTGATATTTAAAATATATTATATAATTTATTTATTAATAAATATATATATATATATATAATATTTTAAAGAAGAGTAATGATTGTTTGAAAAAAAGTAAAAAAGTGGATCCACTTTCTCTTTTTTTTAATTTAGCCCCATTGTAGGAAAAAGAGACTCAAATAAATAAGACTCACATTGGAGAGTCTATTTTTGCTCACCCCCCTATCAAGGGGGGTAAGCATTACCTCTCTCCCATATACATGACATGTGTCTATGGAGGGGTAAAATTGTCTAAAAATTTACTCCTCTATGACACATGTCACCCATTTAAGAGAGGGGTAATGGTTACCTCCCTTGAAGAGGGGTGAGCAAAAGTATTCTCCAAATGGGAAGACCTATTATTTGAAAATAAGACCCATATTTAATGATATGGCAAAAATAGGTTTTATGTTTGGGTCTCCACCATTGTGGATGCTCTTAGAGAAAAGTATCCTTTAGCAAGGAGTATCAGAGCTCTCGACTCTCGCGTGAGTAAACTGAATAAAAGCCAACCGCCTTCTTGAATGAGAGGTCAGGTATTTATGGGCACAAAGGTGAGGTAGCCATACGTGGCTATCCTGTAGCGAGATCTTTGGGAATATCTTGCAATCCTCGGAGATCAGATATCTAAAATTTGAATATCCCCTATCTCAGTCTATTGGCTAGCTAACTGATCGACTTCGTACTAGACCAAGTCAAACTGTATTTTGATCCTCGTTACGGGCCTTGATGGGCCATTTCAACCTATGGCTTCAAATCGTTAAACGAATTGGGCCTTAAGCCTAAATTTAAGGATTAAAATATCCATGTAGACGAATATATCGATATTACGATTTGACGAAAATATTGATATTAACGGATATTGATGTAAATTTTAGGAAAAGTATGAAAATTTGACTAAAAATGTTAACTTTCTTAATCAAACTTGCAAAGAAGTTAAAACAATCAATAATCAAACGAAAAAAAAAAAAAAAAAAAAACACATTTTATTCAAAGATATATAATATCTAACAACTATATGATATAAATATGAATATAATGCACAAGAGTAGTATAATATTGAAAAATCTTCCATTAAAATTTCATTCTCTAATATTTTTCATTATACACGATATAGAAATTTAATATCAAAAGGAATATCTAGGTAGCTCAAATATAGTGACTATCTTCTTGATTCATATAATATTGATACCTTGTCATAGAATTTGAATGGTTTTATATATAATCATGTACATTTCACACACAGAGCCGTAGAGCTATGTGAGAAGAAACTTTCGAAATGAAAATGAAAATTCTTGACCATATATCCCTCATTATGGATATTTTAATCATTGGTTTCCATTTACCACCATGACCAGGCATTTATACCAATAGCTTAAAAATCATATTTTATGTACTTTTCGTACTCAATTTTCATGTCATAGAAATATAGTACATCAAATTTAAAAATTGAAATGAAAATATTGTAGATAAAACATTAGGGAATATCATCAATTTTTCACTTAACATTGACAGATATATCACAGATATTTCACGGAAATATAGTGAATATTTCACAGATATATCTGCGATATTATATAAAAATACATTAAAAGTTCATTGATATGGATATTTTACGAATATATCACATATTTACAGATATTTTACGGAAAATGTATTATACCCCATATCTATATCTGTACCCTTAAATTATGGAAACATCAACGGATATATCACAAAAACTGTGGATATTTTAAACTTAGGGACAAAGAAATTAAGAGTATCTATTGTATTAATTACCTCTATTTAGAGGTGGACTCGATTGAAAACCGAATTAAACCGCCATAATCTGTTTGAACTTGGAAACATATTAGACCTTAAAGCCGCTAAACTAAACACCTTTATCTCTATTTGTTTTTTTTTTTTTTTTCATTTTTTTGGGTCTTTTATCAATAATTTTCCTTTTAGGCTTTTGGACAACTGATTATTGGCTGTTTGATTAGCAATCCATTACATTAAAACATATCTAAATTACATAACATTCAAAACATCACTAAATTGCCAAGGTTTTGAAAGGCTAAATCGAGCATAGAGGCATTTTACCTTAGCCTCACGAGACATAAGCCTGTATAAAATAATAATAATAAATTAAAAAAAATCAATAAAAAAATAATTAGAAATTCATAAAGGTCAATGATTATTAACATCAACATCAAATAAAAGCACACGTCATGATGCAATTCATAATAGAGAAAAATAATAACAAAACAGCTAAATAGCCTTGATGAGATCCTCTCAACCGTTACTAGAAATTTAGAACAAGTTTTAGAGTTCAAAATCTATGACTCTATCTAATCATCATTCTCATCAAAACTATTGAGATTAGGATCATTTAGAAAATTATAATATTCAAAATTATTAGATCCAAATCAATAGGGATCATTTAGAAAATTATAATATTCAAAATTATTAGGTCCAAATTTGGACCTAATAATTTTGAATATTATCAGCTTCTAAATGATCCCAAATCTCAATAGCATTGATGAGAATGATAATTAAGATGATACTATTCAAAATTATTAAGTCTATCTCCATCTACATATCAAACCCAATTTTATTGTCTTCATCTCTAAAGTCATCTTCACCTTCATCAATCAATTGTAAACTCCCTACATAAAGAGAATTATGCTATGCCCCCTTTGTTGAAGAAGAGAAACCAGCTATTTCCCTTATGCATTTCTTTGTTTGAGCAGCTAAGGGTTTTTGTTGTTGTTTTATTTGTGTTTTAATGATGTCTTTTATACTTTTTTACTAACTAAAGCTAAAACTAAAACCCAAAACTACAGCCCAAAACCTTTTTAAAAAATAAAAGGCCCAAACATCAACATGATAATTAAAAATTTGTTCCTTTTTTTTTTTTTTCTTCTTTCTAAAGCATAAGCCTCGTAAGACTCGAGATGTACACCTCATAGAGATAGAGCTGATGCTTAAGTAATGGTGGCCATGGTTCAGTTTCGGACCGAAACCGGTAGTTTCGGTTTGGTGGCCACCCAAAACTGAAATCGAAACCAACAGTTTCACGGTTTCAATTTTGGGCGGTTTTTCAAAAAATAAATTCAAAAAAGTACCACGTAGAAACTTTTAATTCGTCTATTTTTTTTAAATATATATATATTAATTTAAAACTTGTGGTTTATTGCCAAACCGAAACCATAATCGAAAACACCGGTTTTCAAACCAACGGTTTAGGTTTCGGTTTTGGTTCCGGTTTGGGCCGTACGGTTCTAGTTAAACCGTAGACAAAACCGACAGCTCAAACGGAACCATGGCCACCTCTATGCTTAAGCCTCCAATAAGGCAATAACCCATCTAGGTTTAAGCCTCGATGGCTTTCTTTGAGCCCCGAGGCTGACGCCTTTAAAAACCATGTAAATTACTATTATCATAATCAACTAATTCGATCACACTTAAAAGATATCTAAATTACTGGTTACACAATCAAATTAATTAACACAAAATTGCCCAGGAGATGTATTCATCGACTGCAACTCATGGAGGAGATCTGATGTTAAAAGCATGTTGAGGAGTATGCATCAGAGTCTCGGTGATATATACTGAGAATGTAATTCCATTAGGTCAAATGATCATGGGGGATCATGATTGTGCTCAACATGTTAACACAAGAGTACACACTCAATTGAATTGAACATTTGTGCATCAAACCAGATAATTATGGAGACATGGCAAAGACAACAATGGATGCCTGCAATTGACAAATACAGTGAACATAGTATTTCAGGTCCCGATGTGTTGACTATTAGCTAGAGATAGATAGGTAAAACTATATTCTAAACAAAATACAAGAAAATAAAAAATAAAAAATTATTCAAAGCAAAAGGAGGCCTCAGAGATCTTGGTGGATAAAGAATCATCATATGGAATTTCCATGATCAAGAGTAGCAAATATTTTCTAACATCACTGGCCACCATCAAAGCACAAATCAAAACTTTGAAATTAGAAAAACAAATCTAAAAGGGCATGAATACAACTAGTGTCAGTTAAGGGGTTTTTAATCTCACGGAAAAATCAATGGGAATCCGTCTGATTTCTTTCATCATTCACTTTCTTTCATGCCCGAAAACCAATAAGTAAAAAAAATTCAAAATTTGAAAGCAAAAATTAAGATTTTGAAGATAGAAACAGATGTGTGTCTACCTTGTCACCGCAGAATTCTGTAAAGAGAATAAAACGGAGCTAAAGGTAGAGTATACATACACGAGTTGAAGTATGCATACATTCTTCAATCTGGCCTAATGATAGATTCTTTGATTCACTTCCCGAGATTCGTTTCTCGGTTTTAGATCAAACAATTGCAATATTAGGCCAAAACTAAAACAGAGATCGATTGAAGATTTAGAAAGAAGAAGCAGTAGAATTGATGGACATAGAGGGAGGCAAATATGTTTGCAATGAAGAAGAAGATGTATGATTAGGGTTTATATAGAGGAAGAGTACACAGAAACCCTAATAAATTATTAGGGTCTGCTGAGAAAAAAGCGTATGAAAAAAATGCTAGGGTTTCTTTAATTTATGGGTCGGGTCTGAAAATTTGGATAAAATCGGGTCTTGACCCTTGATTGATATGGTCCGGATGCATACCCGGATTGTCTCATACGGGTAAGGATCGGGTCTGATGGACCCGACCCATTTTGCCATCCTATTTCTAATCTATGTTTTTAAAGTATTTTCAAAATTACCATTGGAAATTTACACTTTAGTCCTATCTATTTGTAAATTATGGTTTAGTCCATATATTTTCTATTTACTACATTTTATTTTTATTGTTGACTTTTAATTTCAGTTTCACCCTGTTTGAAAAAAAAAACCCCTGAAATTCGAAACATTTACCCATTAGACCAAAGAACGGAAGAACATAAAACTACCTCCCAATGAATTGCACCAATAAGTTGGGTTTCATAATAACAGCAATCACATAGAAAGAAAGAAACTATAGCTTTTTTAAAAAAAAAAAAAAAAAAAAAAACTAAATAAACTACAACTAAGTCCACTAAACCAAGTCTAAAAAAAACTAGTGGGGGTGTATTCAACTCAAAGTTTGTTGGATCTGATTGGATTCTATTGGATTTTAGAATCTGGGTGTATTCAACTAGGATTTCATTAGATTTGTTTAAAATCCAATGAAGTCTGGGGGTATTCAATCCAGATTTCGTTGGATTTAAAATCCAATGAAATCCAGGTGTATTCAACTCAGATTTGAAGGATTACAAACAAATCCAATGATATCTGGGTGTATTCAAAATCCCATGAATTTGGATGAATTTGTTTAAGTGATGGATTTGGTTAGATTTGGATGGATTTGTAAAGGAAAAGTATATATATAGAGAGGGTAATTCACAAATCTTGCCATTTATGCAAGGATTTGGATGGATTTGCTATGAATCCAATGATTCAATTTTAGTCCTCTCTGCTCAAAAACACCACCATTATCTGACTCTCTCCCACCATTCTCTCATCATCGCCTCTCTCACACGACCGTCTCTCTCGTTGCCTATCACCCTCTTGTGTTTGATTAGATATTTTATGGTTCGATTTCGATGTGAATTGGGTCGGTTTTGTAGTTCAATTTTGATTTGTGTTTTGTTTGGTTGATGAGAAAGTGCAAAAAATTGGGGCTTTTGTGATTTGTATTGTGTTTGGTTAATGAGAAAAAATTCGAGAGAAAGAAAA